>APFE030999535.1:48126-85956 GCA_000404065.3 Pinus taeda
GGCTCTATGATGCCTACTTCCATCATCTTATCCAACTCCAAGCGAACCTTTGCCTTGTATTTGGGATTAAGACAATATGGCCGTTGTCACCTATTCTGCCCTTCAAGTTTGAAAACTTGGTAGGAAAAGAATCCTGGTACTCTCAGAGTAATTAAACAACTTTATCCACAGTAGCGTCATCCCAATAATCCCTAATTTTCGTAAACTTTGGTTCTGCTTCAGTCCCAATGTTCACTTGCTTAGTTTTCAACGGCGTGAGGATGTCTGGGTTCTCTATTTGTTGGCCCTAAACTTTATGATTCCCTTCAGCCTCTAGAATATTTATATTTCTTGGATCTTCATCCTCCTCCTTAGCAGTCATATTATAACATTCCAATGCATGGTGTAACTAGGTGCTCCAATCTAGTTGGACCCAGTCCAAAGGTTCTTGTGTATTCTGAATATCACCACCTTAACCTCCTACAGAGCTTCATCAATTCTTTCGAAACAATCTTCAAAACTAAAGGTCATTATGAATCCTTCCCTTAATAAATCCCAATTTGCGATGCCATGGCAGAGCTTTGTCTCCAAATACCAGTTCATGGACATTGTGTCTAAAGTATGGAAAAACAAGTGTACCCACTCCGACTGTAGTTTTGTTCCATAAGCTTTAGTCCACCTCGCTAGGTGATCAGGCGGATCATCCCTCCCATCATATTTCTTAGTCATTCAAAGGTCAGGTCACTCAAACCGCAACCTCATCATTCTTCTATAGTCCCGACATCCACCAAAGCTATCCCTGTGTGTACCCCACCATCATGCGGGCGTAGTGCACAGTGCCAGATCTAACGCCTTGGAAGCAATGATGCTCAGGGACTTCATGCTCAAATGCATCCAAAAACTTATCGACATCAGTTAAACCATCACAATAATTTAAATTTCTTACCTCTGATGAAATGCAACTCAACGATTTAGTCATCATGTTGTAGCGCAGTGTAGATACTTCATGTAGTCAATTCTGCCAATGATCCAACTCTTCATTTGAATTAGAGGTGTAGGAACTCTCTCAGTCCCATGCAATCCATCCATCTATTGTTAGATTCATTCAGTCTTGATCTCACATTGTTATTTTGTAGATTTGATCTAAGTCATCCTCACTTTCTTCATAATCGCGGACCATTTCAGTGTAGTGCGCCCCTTCTGTAGGTTCCAGCAGCACTACAACTCGAATTGATTTTTGTTCAAAGGACATTGTCTGCTTCTTTAATTTGATGACTCCATTAATGTCAATGGCCCAATCCATTCCCAGGAGTGCGGGGTATGGATTGATATCATCAATGATCTCTATCACTTCAAAATCGGTCACTGTGCTCACACGTTCAAAATCAACTGCAACTCCGTGTAATTGTCCCATAGGGATGATCTTCTATTGGTTTTCTATTCTGAGCTAGATCAGAGACCACTGTAGCATAGATATCCCCATTATTTCCCATGTTTTTATTGAGTAAACATTCCCATCAAAACCCAGATCCAAAATGACTTGCTCCATCTCATATTCTCCTATCTTCGTGATAAGCCTCATCTCGTGCCCTGTTCGTGCCTTATGTTTACCAATTTTTCGGACTACGCGGTGTCCATCAAGGTCGTTTTCTTTGCTAGCGCATTTGTTTATTAACTCTCGCATGTCTTTCATAGCTTTCCTATCATGTAACAGTTTCATGTAGGTCTCCAAGAACGTGGCAAGCACAAAGGGATCAACCTTTGTAGGTGCATTGGTTTCTTGCACTTTTTTCTAGCTTCCTGAGGTGAAGGCCTCAACAAAGATTTTCTTGGCTTCCATAAAATTTTCCTTAGCGTGCGCAAAATCAAAACCAACTTCTTTTTCTGGGGCCTTGCGAACCCATCTGTCCTCTTCAAGTTGTTTTCCCTTGTCATGGCCAGTCGTTACTCCACTCCTCAGCACTATATTTACATTTTGATCCTCTTCGTGGGGCTCAGATCTCATCATTTGTAAGTTTTGCATAGTTTGCTAAGCCTGCTTCTTCTTCTCCTGCACCTTAGCTATCAACATAGGGCATTCTTCTATAGTGTGGTCAAACTATCTGCAGTATGGACATGATGGTCGTGTTTGATTTTGACATTCCTGGGTGTAGTGCCCTAGAGTTCCATAGTTGAAACAAATAACCTAACCCCGGCCTCTACTAGGGCCTCCTCCTCCACGGCTTTATCATCTTCCACAATACACTCTGTGCGCTCCATCGGTGCCCTGATCTGGAGGCCATGTTTTAGTTTGCATCCAGTACATAGGAGTTCTCTCCATCATCAATTCATAGTTGCGATAGTGGCGCTCATCATGGCCCACAGATTTACAAAAGTCACAGAAAACCTGTTGTGGTGTCTGAACGAACTTTTGAAGCAAATGAAAATTATTTGTTATGTATTTTCTAGCTACCTAACAAATAGTGCACCATTGCTCAGCCCACACACTCGGTCCTACTGAAAGTTCTTTCCTCTAGGGAATTGCGCCCCCTCCTGTGATATAGTTTGAAAATATAGGATAGTGGTCTTTATCATGCCCCTAGATCTTACACTTCAGGCACCAGACTTCTTCACGCACCTTTGGCTTAGCCTCCTTGTCTTTTTTCAAGCTCTGCAATTCTAAGCATAGGCTCTGTAACCGAGAACAGATTTGTTGTACCCCCAAGGTTGCATCCTGCATAGGTGTCACATGCAACCTCATCATCATTTCTAGGGCTTTTGCCTAAGTTCCTATCTTCTGATATGACAAAGCAATTCTTAGGTGGGGAAGAAGTGAGGATATAAACCACTCACGATGCTGACCATCTATGAGCTGCATGTTAGCTTCATGGATCACACATTTCAACCTTTGATCTAACTCCCAAGAAATCTCATCAACCCTCATCATGATCTCCTTAAACCTAGCTATATACAATGAGTCAGAATTAGGCTTGCTAAATTATTTGTTTAAATTAGCCTTAGTCTCTGCTAGCATTGCCATAGGATGATAAGAAAAATACTTAATATACCATGTCAGCGGGTGATCCTGTAGAGTAGTAACTAGATGTGTCTTCTTTATGTTGTCATGAGTAATCTTCTATGATGTCCACACAACATTCACAACAAACCAGAACCGATATGTATCTTTTCTCCCTATACCCTTGAAAATTGGCAACTTCACTGTGTTTGACAGGTTGAATGGTGGTGGTGGTGGTGGTGGAGGTGTGGACAAAGGTGTATGCAGTGAAGGTGGAGGTTGAGGTGGAGTGGATGGATGATGTTTCCATAGAAAACCCTGTCTTATTAGTTGAACAACACTCCACAGTGAGGCTTGTTCTGCTCCCTCATCATCTCTTGAAGGAGGTCCAATCAATGGGCTATATTCAGGACCTGATTTCTCTCAATCTTTGAAGGGTTTTCCACTTCGCGTAGCTCTGAACATCAAGGAAATGGCATAACCCATTTTTCACACAAGAGCATCTTAATCCAGGAATTCAAATATCTTAGATACTTACCTCATGGTCCTTTGAAGAAGCGTCACTCTGCTTCGTTGTAGCTGACTGAGGTATCAATTGCGAATTTCGTAACAAATCCTCCTATAATTTGATCAAGCCAGTGGTTGACAGCGCATGTCTTCAGAGGCTTCTAATCATCGCACTAGTTCTGGAGTCCACACTATTGGACCATCAAGCTTCCACCTCTCTTAGCCGTCTGTCAACTTAGCTAACCACTCATACAATTCAATTAGGAAGGTGCAGAATAAAATTTCATGTATTTCCGTATACAAATATCTGTCCAACCACTGCTCCTTTTACAAGCATGGATTCCTATTCTCCTGCATCGTGAATTCGCGAATCTTTCTATCCAACCACTTCTTAATTTCCTTCTTGGTTGAATTCCACTGATACGACATCACACATCTCCTTCAAATAGATCCTAGTCCTGGCAATAGAACCATTTTTTGGCTTAGGGGATCGTGACCCAGGTTCAGAGTTAGTTGTGCCAACCAAAAAAAACCTACACTACTGGCCCTTTTGGCAACAACCTATGTAACGTAGGCTGCAGTCTGACCCAAAGCAATATGGGGGGATGTTGGAACCAAGTTTCCACATCCAAAGATTAGTGTGATGTCTTAAAGTACCTTAGATCTACCTTCGCACAGATATATAAGCCATTAGGGCTCAGTACTGCAACACCTTTTAAAAAGCTTCTAGACCTCTACGAAGGTCTATGATTAGTCTTTGCAAACCCTTAACAATTGCATCATCCACTTATGCACATAATAAAATAACCATAGCTATGAGCTCATGCAGATCTACAAGTATTTTAATAAACATAACATAATGTACCACAATATTCATGAAAATACTTAACTTGTAGTGCATACAGTTATTAAGATTCATTCCATAGAATCGTGCATCATTAGATCAATATTTCATGAATACATTAATCGTTCACAACATATATCGAGATCTTAAATAAACAAAAGTAAATAGATAAACACAAGAATTCTTTTATAATCTTATTTATTCATCTTCAGTTAGGATTTACAGACTCAAAACTGCCCTGCGCACTCAGCTGCAGGGGTCTACGCACTTAGCTACAAATTCATTCCCTTGTATCTAACCCACTTCTCTATGCTATATTCTATTGACCCATTAATAGCATGATCTCCTCCCTTAGACTCTTTAAGACATGCTTATATATACAATCCCATGGTCCACGGACCGTGGGTGGATCTCAAATCCAACTCAACTTTACATAAACAAAGGGCTAAAACCCCTTTTACTCCTAATCATCTACGCACTCCGCATACACAAATTGCATAGAATTTACATCTTTTACAAAAATTACATCAAAACTTGGGTTTTTAACCCCAAAACTAACCTAGGGGACCCCATCCCAACAACTGCAGAAAGGTCAACTCAGGTTTATTTCCCTTGAACAAAAGCACAACTCAACTACTACTATATGGAAGCATAGGATAACTTTGTATAAGTTTGTCATGCAGGAGGCATAAAAAATCTCTCCATATGATTGGAAGAGATAACCAACCAGAGGAGTATTGATTCAATAACAAGGTTATGCCTCTCTTAAGTCAAACTAAAGCCCATCCTGATGGAGGAAAGACTCATTTTAAGTGCTTTGTTCAAGGGTGACATAACTGACTCTTGCTACCAACAATGATGGAAAGTCTAAAAAACAATAAAATAATGCCTATGGTACAATGAAAAGAATGAGTGTCCAAATACATATGTGCTAGTTCTTGGGAGAGGAACATTCCTATGCTCAATGCAAGGTGGCGAAACTAGTCAATGACACTCAAATGAATGTTATTTCCATGAGAAAAAGGTGTCAAGCTACAGAGTCTAAGTGATTGCAAGGTGGATTTGGCAAAAAGACATGTTCAAAAGGTGGCTTATACGCGAGTCTGAGTGAAGTCGACTTAAGGAAAAAAGGTACAAATAGTCAACATGAAATGCAGTAGTACAGCTCAATATGTGGGAGCCTCTAGGGTATAAAGCCATAAAGAAAGTGAAGAAGAAGGAGAATGAAGCTTCATCACAAAACGTCATGGCAAGACTAAAGAGGACTCCTGATCCTACTCAATCTTTGCAGCATGGGAAACATATGTCAGCGAGGATTTAATGAGGAAGCCCAAATAAAGGAATGCTCTACCATCATGTCATGATTTTATAATTTTGTGAGTGAAAATGGTTTTAAGAATCATAACACAATGGGGTCAACCCTAAGGCAATATATTGCAGTATGGAGGCTAGAATGCATAATGTAACGGAAAAGTGATTTTTCCTAAGCTATATGCCAGTGACGAAAAATGATACCTCCTATGATGGGTCAATGGTCATGGGATGAAGCGGTAGAAAAAATATCGAAGTCTTCATTTTAACCTAAAATACAGCCTATCCTAGCATTCAAGGCCAAAAGGTCACAAAGTTTATAAAAATTTTAAAAATAAAAGATAACTTTGTAAAAGTGGGTTTTTAAACAAATTTCAAATCACAAGTTATAAATAGACCTTTTGTCCCAACAAAACTCATTGTGTTTTGAACAATTGAGAGAAGGAGCTCTGGAGCAAAAACCAACAACCACAATCCAACTTATTTCTCAACTCGAACAATTACCAAACGTCCAGGTATTCCTCGAATTCGATCCTTTAATGAATTTATGTGCATTTCAAATAATTTTTTAAGATTTTTACTATAAATATTTGATTTTAGATTTTTTCTCTACACATACGTAGGCTGGGAATATCAAAGCCAAGTATGAGTAAGCCCGATACGCAACTGTGTATGAAGTGAACCTACATGTGTGTAGTGAAACATTTTAAACTATGATTTTTAATAGATGAAAATGTTTGAATTTCAAGATGAATATGACATGGAAAGAAAGAGAGCATAGTGCAGTACACAATGAATTAATGAGTGACCCACTATCACTGGATGTATTAAGAGGGTGTAGATTGTTCAAAATTTTCAAACTGCTTAATATGAAAACCAACACAAGGTTGCTGGAGATGCTTGTGAATTACTGGGATCCAGAAGAGGATGCTTTTATGATTGATCAAATTCCCTTGCAAATTGAAGTAGATGATATATACTTCATCACTAGACTTTCCCGAAGAGGGGAGCTAGTTAACTTGCAAGGGATGGCCTGAGGCAGTCTCAGTGTAGATGATTATATTTGCATATATTTCCCCGAAAATAATGAGAAGGTAGGGACACATATCCCAATAAATAATGTTGAGATTCTACCCCTCAGAACTCTCCTTTTTACAATTGTGAGGGTAGTAGGTTCATCTTCATTGCACCAAGCATCGTGTGTTACAATGATCCTAGCAGTGGATTGCCTCACCATAGTCTTTGATTGGTGTATGTTGGGTGTGGAGCCTAATTATCTTCTTTATTCAGAGGTATCACTGCATTAGACCCTAGTTCGTAATGTGGCAGCAACGCCACTAATAAAATGTACACTACAAGGGGTGTCTAGGCCGGGGGGGCTGCGATCTTTGGGAGCCCCCCCTAGCGGGAGATCGGGGGTAGTGCCCCTCGAAGCTAAAAATAGATGTAAAATTGCCTTGTAAAATGTTGTAATTTCATAGTCAATCTAGGTCGTTCATTAGGCAGAGATCTGACAGTAAAATCTATGCTTAATTTAGTTTATTTTTACCTAGAAGGCAACGCCTCACTATATATGAGGGAATTGTATTACGTCTATGTAGATCTGTATTCTGAGTGAGAAAGAGAGAGGATATTGTATGAGAGCGAAGAGGGAATTATAGCAGATCTGTTATAGGTTGTCTCTCTTTAGTTTTTTGGATAATATAAAAGGAAGGACTGGTTGTTTCCTGTGGACGTAGCCCAAATTGGGTGAACCACGTATATCTATGTCTCTCTTGTTTTACGTGTTTTCTATGTTTATATTTCTACAATATATTTTTTTGTATTCCATTTCTCCATAATATATAATTTTCTAACAACTAGTATTAGAGCCAAAGGTCTATTTGGATGATAAACTCGTAGGAAAGAAGGGTTCCTAGTTCGAGTGGGAGAAATGGTAGACAATGGTACGTTTAGGGTTGAAACATTTAATTGCCAAAACTACCAACTATGGAAGATGCATATGGAAGGTTATTTGTACAATAAATATCTATACCAACCATTGAGTGGAAAGGCAAAGAAGTCGACAATTATGACAGACACAGGATGGAATATTCTCAACAGAAAGGCACTTGGAACAATATGGTTATGCCTAGTGGCATCGGTAGCGTTTAATATTTAAAAGGAAATGACAACATAGGGTTTAATGTTGGCATTGGCCAAACTATATGAAAAATAATCGGCCTCAAATAAGGTATTTCTTATGAAGTGTTTATTTAATATGAAGATGTCAAAAGGTGGATCTGTTGCTGATCATTTAAATGAATTTAATACAGTTACCAGTCAGTGAATTTTTGTAGGGGTAACTTTTGATGATGAAGTTAGGGCTCTGTTATTTTTATGCTCATTGCCAAAATGTTGGAATGGTTTAGTTATCGCCATCAGTAAATCTGTCTCTAGATCTAGTACTTTAAAGTTTGATGATGTTACCGGTGCAATCCTTAGTGAGGAAATGCGATGGAAAAGCTCCGATCAGACATCAAGTAATGCTTTGACTGTAGATACTAGGGGAAGAAAAATGGAAAGAGGAAACATCCCAGGATATCACAATAAGTCAAGGAAAGGTAGATCCAATTCTAGATCAGGAATAGTGTGCTCGAAATGTGGGAATAAAGGACACCTAAAGAAAAACTGCAAGTCTCAGAAGGGAAAAGAAGGAGACATGCTACAAGAAAACAATCATGAAGCGAATGTAACAAGTGATGTGTTGCAAGATGATTTGATTCTTTCATTAGAAAATATTAGTGATGCCTGGGTAGTCGACTCAAGGGCCTTATTCCATGCCACACCTAATAGGAAAAAAATTTAGGATTATGTTCAAGGAGATGTCGGACAGGTTCGATTGGGTGATGATAAACCCTATAAAATCATTGGAATGGGTAGATTTTTCATAAAATAGCAGAATGGAAATCAATGGTTATTGAAGGAGGTAAGTCATGTTCCAGATCTGAAGAAAATTCATATTTCAACAAGGAATTCTGAGGCGAAGGCTGTGTGACTACTTTTATAGATAAAACCTGGAAGGTCTCTAAAGGAGCCCTGGTAATAAAAAAATGAGAAAAGGTTGGTACATTGTATTTATCAAATTTTATTTCTATTTATGTTAATGCTTTAACCACTATAGGAGAAGATACGACATTGTGGCATCATAGGCTCGGACACATGAGTGAGAAGGGATGCAGATTCTTCACTCAAGAAATTTGTTACCAGGTTTGAAGTATGTTGATTTAAAATTTTGTGAGAATTGTGTTTATGGAAAATAGAAGAGAGTTAGATTCCTCACAGTTGGGAATGAAAAGAAAAGCGAAAAGTTAGAGCTTTTTCATACAGATGTATGGGGACCTAATCAAGTATCATCTCTTGGTGGCTCTCATTATTATGTTACTTTTATTGATGATTCAACTAGAAAAACATGGATTTATTGTATTCAAAATAAATTTGATGTATTTGATACTTTCAAGAAATGGAAATCTTTGGTTGAAAGTGAGACAGGAAAAAGGTTGAAGTCTCTCAGATCGGAAAATGGAGGCGAATATTGCAGCAAAGAGTTTGATAGGTATTGTTCAGAGAATGGAATTCGCAGAGAGAAGACAGTTCTAGGAACACCACAAGAAAATGGTGTGTCAGAAAGGATGAACAGGACAATCATGGAGTGTGCAAGGTGCATGAAATTACATGCAGGATTGCCTTTACAATTTTCAGCAGATGCTGTAGACACTATTGTTTATCTAATAAACAGAGAGCCTTCGAGTTCCTTGGATGGTAGTATTCCAGAGGAGGCATGGACAGGAGAAGAGGTAAACTACTCATTTTTAAAAACTTTTGGTTATGAATCCTTTGTCCACATTAATAAAGAAAATAGAACAAAGCTTGAGGCAAAATCGAAGAAATGTACCTTTATTGGATATGGTGTTAATGATTTTGCTTATTTCTTTTATGATTATGAAAAACACAAAATCATTAGAAGAAGAGATATCATATTCAATGAAAAGGTTTTGTATAAGGATTAGATGCAGGAAAAGAAATAGGAAAAAGAAAATAGAGAATACATAATGCTTGATAAGATCACAGAAAAAGTGAAGGTGCCTAAAAATCATAATGATCAACAGCCAAAAAAAACAAAAAAAAACTGCAACAGAAACAAGCACCTCAAATGCCTGAAAGTGGTGTTGGAAGGTCTACCATGATAAGTAGACCCCCTAAACAATACTCTCCTTCATTATATTATGTATTGTTGACTGATTCTAGTGAACCAAAATGTTATGAAGAAGCAGTGTAGGTAGAAACCAAGAAGAAGTGGGAGCAAGCCATGAAATAAGAGATGGACTCCTTACCACATAACCAGACTTGGGACTTAGTCAAGTTTCCTGTAGGTAAAACAACATTGCAGAATAAATGGGTTTACAGGTTGAAGGAAGAAGAAGTTGGTAGAAAAAGGTATAAAGCTATACTTGTGGTGAAGGGGTTTTCACAGAAAAAGGGTATAGACTTTGATGAGATATTTTCTCCTGTTGTTAAAATGACTTCAATCAGAACTATTTTAAGTCTAGTAGCAACTGAATATTTGCATCTTGAGCAGTTATATGTAAAGACAACATTTCTCCATGGGGATTTGGAGGAAGAGATATATAAGCAGCAACCACAAGGATATGAGGTAAAAGGGAATGAGAAACTATTGTGCAAGTTGAAGAAGAGATTGTATGGCTTAAAAAAGGCTCCAAGGCAGTGATATCTAAAATTTTACAAGTTCATGTCTAAACAAGGTTATACTAGATGTCACTCTGATCATTGTGTTTATCTCAAAAGGAAAAATGATGGCAGCTATATTATATTGTTATTGTATGTAGATGACATGTTTGTTGCAGGTTCTTGTTAGCACTCCAGGAAACTCTCCTAGGGTGCAGCTCAAAGATGCCTGGTAACATATAATCTTCAATATTGTTCTCAGAACTACTGGAATGGATGATGGTTTGGATCAATTCAGATAACCATTTCAGCTCTATTCTCACTCAATACATGCATGAACACTCTCAACAACACAAGGCTTTAGACCACTAATGCTCAATAGTTTGTAGATTTAATGGATAGATGGAGAAAACTAACTGTATGAGTAGATTTCATATATAAACATAAATGAATGACTAGCTACAGGTAGCAAAAGAGAATACTGACTGTACTGGCAGATGCATATATGACGACATATGAATGGTTAGCTACAACCAGCAAAGAAGCTTACAAATCTAATATATCAAAACAGAGATAAGATAACAATTAGTTGGCCTTAGACACAAAGAAAACATGAACAAATTTTTCAAGTGCAAGCATGGAACAGCAAAGAGAATAGACATTGAACATGTAATGGAAAAATAAGTTGTATTACTAATGAATGCAGATGAAGAGCTTGAAGGAACAGAGGAGGAATACTCTCCAAAAGTTGAACCCATGTTACATTTAACTTTCAGCCATTTATAGGCCCTTTATAATGCTCCTGAGTTCTCAAAGGCTTGGAGTGTCTTAATCTATCCTCTCTGTTTTTCCAACAAATATGATGCCATGACTAGGCACTCATGTCTCCTAGGTTCCTTCTTCTAACAGAAGAGTAACCACTTTTTGGTAGCTTGTTGTGCTGTCTAGGAGCTCTCTCGTGCCAGAGATGCCCCACAATCAATTCTGTTGTGTTTTGGCTGAGCTGCGTTGTCTGCTCCATGATTGTTTCTATTTGTTTTGGTTGTGTTGCGTTGTGCTTTTTCCCTTTCCGGCCTCTATTCTTTGGCCGCTATCTCCCGATCGAATCCCTCTTCTAGCATGTAAACATTACTGCACAATGCCTCTAAGGATGGTTGGCCACCTGTACCTGCAATGGAGTGGCTATCGGGCCTATGAAATCCCTGCAATGGTCCCTTTCAAATGCTAACCATGAATGTCTTCTGTTTTACATAGAAAATGCTACAAACTATAAAATCTCGCCAATATCTATTCCTTTCGGACATCAAAAGTCCTTAAACATGGCATATATATCTATCGAGTCCTCCCCTTTGGGTCGTTTTCACCTATCGCAGACGGCCTGGTCCCTTTGTTCCCTTTGTATTTTGAAATACTTGAAAAACACAGGAAATGCATGAAAATTTCCCTCCCTCCAGACTTCAAATGTTATAGATTTCATTCCTGAACCCTTTCAGGTCCGAGACTCATTGCAATCAGTGTTTCCAAGCTTCCCTTCGTATTTCATTTAAACAACGAAATACATTAAAATACATTAAAAGTTGGGCACTGGCAGAACTGAAAAAATATACATTTTAACATCGAAATCCTTTTGGGTCCGGCTATCGGGTTGCACCATATGCATATGTTAAAACCCCACCCTTTTGGTTTCTGCCAATGCGATACAGCGATGCGATCTAATCGCAATCGCTGATCGCTCATTCCCGAGGTCTTATATATATATCGCTCATTCCCGGGGTCTTATATATATATATATATATATATAACATATCTCCCCGCCGATGCGACCCGCCAATCCGATCATCGGCGATCCTTGATCGACAGTGTCATGCACCTGCTTTAAGCCTGTTACCTCTGCCTGACCGATATGTGATTTTTCGTTAGATCTGGGCTGTTGATCAACCAAATCTAATGGTGGTTGTGCAACGCCCAATTTTTTCCTCTGATAGTGTATTTTCGCCCTTCCAAGGGCTCTCCTCTTGCATGGATTTTAATCGATGGATGACTTTAAGCACTTTTGAAGACTTGAAGAGCATTTTTGGATCCCTTTGCGTGATTTTAAAGTGCACTTGGAGACCTTGGGGCATAGTTGGATCCATTTTTGGGTCGTTTGCCTCCAAGGCTAACATTGGCTCCTTCTGGGGATAAAAGCCTCCCTGTGAGGTTTTAAGAACTACATATCAATGCCTTTCCTGTAAAAACAAGATCAAAACTTCCTCCTAGTGTTTCATTGGGCATGGAGTCTATTTAGCATAAAATAAAAACTAGAAAACAACATATTTATAATACCAAGGCTTGAAAACCTTAACTAAAATAAAGTTCGAAGAACAGCCCATTGAATGGGCCATCAAAAACATCTCCTCCTTCCTTTGATGCATTCCTTTTGAGAAAACTGTCACCAAATTGAAGATTGACCCTTTTTACCTTTGTACGAAAAGTTTCTTTCTCTTGGTCAACGTGTATATCAGCTAATTCATCAA
Source organism: Pinus taeda (assembly GCA_000404065.3). NCBI lineage: Eukaryota > Viridiplantae > Streptophyta > Pinopsida > Pinales > Pinaceae > Pinus > Pinus taeda. The sequence continues at coordinate 61,004 of APFE030999535.1, forward strand.
AGAATTGCAAAAGCCTATTGATTTGATCCTCTACTTCAAAAACTTTCCAGCATTTGATATTATCAGGACGAGATGGTCTATATTTCACCTCCTCTTTGTATGCTTTCAGCCTTGGATGTTTTGATTGGGAGGTTTTGTACACATGATGAATAATAAGGTCTACTTTATACTCTGATGTGTCATTTGTGACTTGAAAAGTTAATATAAAAGGTGAATCAATGCATTCTTGTGTGGGGGACACAAGGACTTCACCTGTTCCTACAGCTTCCTCAGAGCAAGCCCCATCAAATAGCATGTCCCAAATCTGTGGGCCTTCTTCCTCTATGATCTAGCACACTAGTTTTTTAAGCTCTATGGCTAGAGTTTTGAGGATGATATGAGCAACTGTTGGTCGCTTCTGCTTATTAGCATGTTGTTCTGCAGTGACAACAACTTTATGAATAGGAATCTCCTTGACATTATTCATCATATACCTCAAATTATATTTGTGTTGATCCACAGTTTGTAGAACAGCTTCACCATCCCATTCTTGGTGGATCTAGTCATTGAATAATGACTTCTCATAGGTAGCTTTAGTTAAAAAAGTGGTGCTGCCTTTGTCTTCCATACAATGGATCTCATCATCCTATTTAAAATGTTCTTCTTCCATGACTGCATTTTGAAAAAGAGCCTTCACCCTTTGGTCTTCATTAGCATCTTTGCTTCTTTGCAAAACCTGTAGCTCCTCATTTTCTCTTCTATATGGATTTGGATTTGGAGGAGCAAAGGTATTAGGAACCCTTCCTTTCCTAGAATGCTGCCCAAACTTTAATTTGGAAACTTCAGAGGCTAATGACTCTATCATCTTGGCCATTTTATCGATATTGGGATCTGAAGATGATGAAGGCTTGCTCCTCTGTCTCCTTCTATCAGCATTACCTTTGAGCTTTTCTGCAGCCATGATGTTTGATTCTACTTCCAAGGCTGCATCCTACATATTAGGAAAAGTAGCACATCGCCTCTCCCTTAACAGTAAACAAAAGTTAGAGTAAAAAGAACTGGCATAGATGAGTCTAGCAGAGGTAGTAGTGGGTTTTACTTCAGCTGGTATCTTGTTGTACATACGGTTAAACCTCTTATTAAAATCAGGCAGGAACTCACCATTTTATTTCTTTAACTTGTCAAACTCAGTGTGGTAGTAGAGGAGATCCTTCTTATCCCCCTAATTCTTTAGGAATGCATCATCTAAAGCTTCAATGTCTGCTATAGATCTTGGGTTTAGTTCTCTGAACCATTTTCTAGCCTCTCCATCTAGGCTTTAGACAAAGACTCTCATCCACACATCATCTTCAATAATGTCCAGATTATCAGCATAGCTATAAAATGACTCAAGATGTTCTTCAGCAGTAACACCTTCAGTCTCAATGAACTTAGGCCTATATTTCTGATATTCTCCAGTAGGCATGGCATTCAACGGAGTTGGTAGTATTAGGGGTCCATACCTAGCAGCTATGATTATTTCCATTTTGGTAGGTGCTTGTGGACCTGCCATAACTGTGGTGGCTAAAAGAGTACTAGTAGTCTAAATGAAAGAAGGTGAGGAGTGACTGACAGGACTAAAGGAGTATGATGGATAGGAAGTGAGGTTTCCTTTGGGCTTAAAGCAAAAGGAGAACCTAAAGAATAAGGAGCTTTATGAACTGCTAGTATTAGATGCTATGCTCTCAACATGTATTTGTTCTATTACAAGCCTTTCTTAATGAGATATAGGAGATTTTTTAGGTTTACCTGAACCTGATGCTCCTTTCTGCAATAACATTCTTTCTTTGATGATCTTTTTAGGGTCAAGTACTAGGTTAGCTTGTAGCTTCTAAGGATGTCTCTGAGTATGCCTCACAAACTGAGCCAGAACTATGAAGTGGAGTTGCCAAGAGGTTCGGCCTCCAGTAGAGTCGCCAGATAGATGATTACAACCAAAAATATGTCTAGACTTTGTCTATCATCAAAGATGGATCTATGTCATTTCCCAGGGAAGCTAAGCTTCAATTTCCTCTCCCTGGAAATGACACCAATTATGTTAGCACTCCAGGAAACTCTCCTAGGTTGCAACTCAGAAATGCCTGGTAACATATAATCTTCAATATTGTTCTCAGAAATATTGGAATGGATGATGGTTTGGATCATGTCGGATAACCATTTCAACTCTATTCTCACTCAAGACATGCATGAACACTCTCAACAACACAAGGCTTTAGACCACTAATGCTCAATAGTTTGTAGATATAATGGATAGACGGAGAATACTAACTGTATCAACAGATTGCATATATAAACATAAATGAATGACTAGCTACAGGAAACAAAAGAGAATATTGACTGTATTGGAAGATGCATATATGACCACATATGAATGGTTAGCTACAGGCAACAAAGAAGCTTACAAATCTAATATATCAAAGCAGAGATAAGATAACAGTTATCTGGCCCTAGACACAAAGAAAACATGAACAAATTGTTAAAGTGCAAGCATGGAACAGCAAAGAGAATGGACATTGAACATGTAGTGGAAAAAGACGTTGTATTACTAATGAATGCAGATGAAGAGCTTGAAGGAACAAAGGAGGAATAGTCTCAAAAGTTGAACCCGTGTTACATTTAACTTTCAGCCATTTATAGGCCATTTACAATGCTCCTGAGCTCTCAAAGGCTCAAAGTGTCTTAATCTATCCTCTCTGTTTTTTCAACAACTATGATGCCGTGACTAGGCATGCATGGCTCGGAGGTTCCTTCTTCTGACAGAAGAGTAACCACTTTTGGGTAGCTTGTTGCACTTTCTGGGAGCTCTCTCGTGCCAGAGATGCCCAACAATTGATTCTGTTGTTTTTTGGTTGAGCTGCAACGTTTGCTCCATGATTGTTTTTGTTTGTTTTAGTTGTGTTTCTTGTGCTTTTTCCCTTTCTGGTCTCTGTCTACTGGCCACTATCTCCCGCTGAATCCCTCTTCTAGAATGTAAACATTACTGCATAATGCCTCTAAGGATGGTTGGCCACCTATACCTACAATGGAGTGGCTATTGGGCTTATGAAATCCCTGCAACGGTCCCTTTCAAATGCTAACCATGAATGTTTTCTATTTTACACAGAAAATGCTGCAAACTGTAAAATCCTGCCAATATATATTCCTTTCATACTTCAAAAGTCCTTAAACATGGCATATATATTTATCAATTCTGCCCCTTTGGAACGTTGTCGCCTATCACAGACGACCTAGTCCCTTTGTTCCCATTGTATTTTGAAATACTTGAAAAACACGGGAAATACATGAAAATTGGCCTCCCTCCAGACTTCAAATATTATAGATTTCATTCTCGAACCCTTTCGGGTCTGGGGCTCATAGAAATCAACACTACCAAGCTTCCCTTTGTATTTCATTTAAACAACGAAATACATTAAAATACATTAAAAGTTGGGCGTTGGCGGAACTGAAAAAAATATACATTTTAACTTCGAAACCGTTTCGGGTCCAGCTATCAGGTCGCACCATATGCATATGTTAAAACCCCGCCCCTTTGGTTTGTGCCGATGCGATCCGATCACATTATATATATATATATATATATTATATATATATATATTATATATATATATATATAATATATATATTTATATAATATTATTAATATATATTATATATATATATATATATAACATAGCTCCCCGCCGATGTGACCCGCCGATCCGATCATTGGCAATCGCTGATCGGTGGTGTCATGCGCCCGCTTTAAGCCTGTCATCCGTGCCCAGCTGATATGTGATTTACTGTTAGATCTGGGCCGTTGATCGGCCAGATCTAACGGTGGCTATGCAATGCCCAGTTTAAGCCTACGGAATTAGGTTTTCGTGGTGTTTGAAGTGTTTTCGCCTCTAATAGTGTATTTCTACCCTTCCAAGGGCTCTCCTCTGACACGGATTTTGATCGATGGATGACTTTAAGCACTTTTGAAGACTCGAAGAAAATTTTTGGATCCGTTTGCATGATTTTAAAGCACACTTGGAGACGTTGGGGCATATTTGGGTCCATTTTTCGATCATTTTCCTCCAAGGATAACAATTCTAACATGCAGGAAATAAACGTGCTCAAAAGAAAATTAGCGAATTCATTTGCAATGAAGGATTTGGGTGCTACAAAAAAAATCCTTGGTATGAGAATAACTAGAGACAGGAAGAATCGAAAATTAACATTGTCTCGGAGTGAGTACATAGAAAATGTGTTGAAAAGATTTAGTATGCAGAATGCAAAAACAATTAGTATATCTTTGGCTAGCCATTTCAAACTAAGGAAGGAAATGTGTCTCAAGACTTAGGAAGAAATGGCTTATATGTCTAAATTTCCATATGCATCAGGAGTTAGAAGCTTAATTTATGCAATGGTCTACACAAGGCCTGATATTGCACATGCAGCAGGAGTTGTAAGCAGGTATATGAACAATCCAAGAAAATAACATTGGATGGCAATGAAGTGGATTCTCAGGTATTTGATAGGTACCACAAATCAAACATTATGCTTTGGTGGTTCAAACATTTCTCTATAGGTATATGATTATGCAAATATAGTGGGTGATAGAGATAACAGGAGAACAACAGGGTATGCTTTTATTGTAGGTAGTACAACTGTTAGTTAGGTTTCAAAACTACAAAGTGTTGTTGCACTCTCAACAACGGAAGTAGGGTATGTTGTTGCTACAGAGGCTAGTAAATAAATGATTTCGTTACAAAGGTTTCTAGATGAATTGGTTAAGAAGCAGGAGTTGGGAAGGTTATATAGTGACAGCCAGAGTGCCATACATATTGCAAGGAACTCTGCATTTCATTCCAAGACTAAACATATATAGCTCAAGTACCATTTCATATGGTTAGTGTTGGAAGATGGAAAATTGAAGCTAGAAAAGATACACACTAGCCAGAATCTTGTAGATATGTTAACAAAAGTTGTAACCAAGGAGAAACTAAGATTCTACTCAATTTCAATTGGTCTTCAAGTATGATGAAGAAGATGACAAACAACCAGGTCCAAAGTCGAGTCATTTTCTAGCAAATGAAGCAGTCGTGGAGTTGCCATAATCAGTATCCAAGTCAGAGATTGTTGGGTGTGGAGCCTAATTATCTTGTTTATTCAAAGGTATCACCGCATTAGACCCAAATTCGTAATGTGGCGAAAATGCCGCCTATAAAATGTATGCTGCAAGGGGGGGTTCTGTGGGGGCGACTGCGATCTTTGGGAGTCCTCCCCCCCCCCCCTAGCAGGGGATCGGGGGCAGTGCCCCCCCAAGCTAAAAATAGATGTAAAATTGCCTTGTAAAATGTTGTAATTTCATGGTCAATCTGGGTTGTTCAATAGGCGAAGATCTGACAGTAGAAGTTATGTTTAATTTAGTGTTTTTTCCCTAGAAGGCAACCCCTCGCTATATATGAGGGAATTGTATAGCATCTATGTAGATCTGTATTCTGAGTGAGAAAGAGAGAGGAGATTGTGTGAGAGAAAAGATGGAATTACAATGGATCTGTTGTAGGTTGTATCTCTTCAATTTGCTGGTTAATATAAAAGGAAGGACTGGTTATTCCCCATGGACGTAGCCCAAATTGGGTGAACCATGTGTATCTGTGTCTCTCTTGTTTTATGTGCTTTCTATGTTTATATTTCTACAATATATTTGATGTGTTCAATTTCTCCATAATATATAATTTTCTAACAGTGTACAGTCATCTTGGTCAATCTAAAGAAGCAACTCACTTCTATCAAAAAGATTAGTACCAAAAATTTTGGGTATGGTACCATCCTTTACACTTTCTTCTTTGAGAGGATACCAAGGCTTCGACCCAAAGTTATCTATACCATCAGCAGCCCAAGAAATCCACGTATAGTTAGATGGCCTAATTTGATGAAGAGACTAGGGGGTGGCGAGGTCCCTAGAACAACTTTTGATGATGAGTTTTTCCTTTGGTGGGAACAACAAGTCATTGCCATCGAGGACTACTCCTCTGACACAACAAGCCACTGCCATCGAGGACTACCCTTATGCAAGTATGGAATTTAGAGGGGATCTAGATCTAGTGCTTCCACCAGATGTTGCATGGGGTGCCATAGGTAAAAATATTTTTAAGTTTTTTAAATTTATTTGATTTTGTTTTGGACTTCAAAAAATTATGAATTGAAATTATTTTTTATGAGACAAATATTCTTACAAAATTATTTAATCATGACATAGGTGTGGGACCAATAAGACCTAAGGGTCTACCTAGGCATAGGTGTCATGGAAGAGATGTAGAGAGTGCCATAACGGAGACTGAGAGACTCGTCCATACCATACAGAGGAACTTGGAGAGGTTAACTCACCAGGTACCTATGGTGGCGATAGAGGATCTATTAGAGCCGATGCAAAGACGCGTGGTAGGAGTGCCATGAGATTGGGTGTGGCTCTCCCGATGGGTGGCTAATGCCATCGTCTTCTTCTGAGATGCACATCCGAGGTTGTACCCCTAGATCATCGAAAATTTTAGGGGCGAATGTTCGCCCTTAGGCGAAATTAAGGGGTTTTAAATTTTTAGTGGGGGAACATTTTGTATCATAGTACATTTTTACAAATCGCCTCAAATAGCCCACCTTATTAGGGCCTAGATATATATTAGAGATATCTAGATTTTGATAGGCATCATTGGGATTAAGCCCTAATTTTGTAGGACATTTTTGTCTTGGTTTTGTATAACATTTTGAAAAAAAACTTCCATCTATATCCAGATAGTTTCATAATGTGATGATCATACATATAGATGATGTTCAATTTAATTTTTTTTTAATGCGATGAATGATTAATATGCCAATCTAATACTTGATTAGCTATGGAATCATCAAATGAATTTTTTGATCGTGGAATATGAATAAATGTGATAAAATTAAATGATCTTTGTAATAAATTCACTCTCAGAAATTGGTGATATAAATAAGGATCTCTCACAAGATAGATGTTGTTTGACTAAGAAACCACCAATTGTGAATCCAAGTATACTACTAACGAATCAATACCAAGAGACACTTCTTCATATAGTAGGTTAACCATAACAGTATATTTGGAAATATTATTTGAAGCGGGGATGATACATATGCCTCTTGAAGCCAACAACTGACTGGATGGATAGTAAATAACCCAAACTGCGGAAGCCAAATTCCGTGTACGTCGACTAGCACCATCGGCAAACCCTAGATATACCAAATCATCCATTGATACCTACCAAAGTAGATCAAAAGTATTGATATGACTACGAAACCTATATACAGATATGCACCAATATATACAATATCTACAACTATGAAATTTCTACTCAGAAACCTAGGCATAATAATTTTTAAGGTAGAGCCCATTCCTGGGCTCTCACAGCTCGTTTCTATCAAAATCAACAAATTCATAAGCTCCCTTTTTTAAGACCATTCTAATGATAAAAGGACCGTACCACATGGGTTTAAACTTACCTACCCCCAAGGTGTCTTTGTCTTTGTCATAGACCAGGACAAGGTAACCTTCAAAGAAAACCCTAGAATGCACTAACCTTATCATATTGGATTTTCAGTCGTTTTTTATGAGCTTCATTTATTGTGGCAGCATCTCGATGTTGCTCATCAAGATGTTTCAAATGAACAAGGAATTCCTCAAGCCTAGAAGTGTCTGGAAGAAGTTATAGAACTAAATTACGATAAGGAATTTCACATTCCCTAGGGAATATTGATTCCAAACCATAAACTAGTTGAAAAGGAGTGAAACCCGAAGCAGTCTTAACCGACATCCGGTATGCCTAAAGTGCAGGATATAACATGATATGCCAATTCGATCGAGCCTTATTAATTTTCCTTTGCATGATAACTTTCAGGATTTATTCATGGCTTCCACCTAACCATTGGCTTAAGGATAGTAAGGAGACGAATGCTCCTGCTGGAAACCCAACTTGAGAGCCAATTCAACCATCATCTTGTTCTGGAAATGACTGCCATGGTCAGTGACAATATCCTTTGGAATACTGAAATGATAAATGACTTGGTTGAAAAGAAATAAGGTTGTTGTTTCACCGTCATTCACTATAGTAGGCATAGCTTCAGCCCACTTGGTAACGTAGTCCACTGCTACAATAATATACTTATGACCCTTTGTCGAAGGTGGGTTACAAGTTGTAAAATTAATGCCCCACTTTGTGAATAGGCCGATGGTAAAAAAGGAAAAAGAGGAGTGGATGAGCACATATTTTCCGAGTATAAACCTGACAAGGATGGCATTTTTTGACATCTTCAATAGAATCTTTGAAAATCAAAGGCAAAAAATACCTTACACACAACATTTTTTGGGTTGTAGCAAGCCCATATAGATGACCACGAAAATCTCGACTATGTCAATCATTCAACATTGAATCAGCTTCTTCTAAGGTTAAGCAATGTCTAAGGATTGAATCAACCCCACGACAATATAAAGTGTCACCAAAAACTTCAAAGTCTGAAGATATAAAATAATATCTCCATGCCAAGGATCTTGTGAAGAAATAAGAAAAATATGCTCATCAGGAATTATTCCTCATAAACTATTTCTTCTTCACAAGGCAACTCTGAGATTAATTCTACAAATACTAACGATTTCTTAGATTTGGTTGACAAGAACTCGATTTCTTAGATTTTGATGACAAGAACTTGAGATCGAACTCTTGTAAAATAACAATCCATATGTTATATTTTCCCCCAATCACTGGCCTACTAAGAACAAACTGAAATGGATTGACAGTCGCCAAGCAGAAGTTTTCCTAAGAAGAATATAGTGTCTAAGTTGTTGGATACCATCAACAATTGCAAAAGATACTTTCTCTATAGTAGAATATCATTTTTCAAGACCCACTAAGCCTTGCCTCAGATAATAAATCACGTGCTCATGAATATCATCGCCTTCCTAAACCAAAACCGTACCAATGGTATATTTTGTCGTAGCGAGATAGAAGAGAAAATCCATGCTATAATTGGGTGGACTTAGTAATGGAGCAGAGGTCAATGTTTTTTTCAAACCATCAAATGAGCACTGAGAAGAATCATTCCATAGAAATGGAACTACTTTCTTCATAATTCATATAAATCCCTTTGTAATCTTAGCGTAATCAACAATAAATCTCCTTAAGAAATTGGATTTTCCTTGGAGACTTTGAAGTTGACGGTTGGTGGACGGGGAGGAAATTGAAGTATTGCCTCAACCTTGAAAGGATCTACATGAATCCCTTCAGTAGATACGATGAATCCTAATAATCGACCAGAAGTGACAATGAAAACGCATTTATTTGGATTGAACTAGATTTTGTAAAAATGACATCACTCAAAAACCACTCAAAGATGATGAGGAAGATCAATTTGTTTCGAGAATGAGAATCTAGGTCATCCAAATAAGCTTCGATGATATGTTTGATATCATGGAAAGCATAGGACATGGCCCGTTGAAAAGTAGCTCCAACATTTTTAAGGCCAAAAGGCATCTTTTTGTATGCGAAAGTACCCCAGGGCTAGATAAAAGTTGTCTTATGTTGATCTTCAGGATGGATAGTAATTTGATTATAACCTCAAAAACTGTCCATGAAAGAGAAAACCTCATTTCCCGCACATTCATAGATAATCTGATCAACAAATGGTGCGGGGAAATTATCTTTAGGACACACCTTATTTAAATCCCTAAATTCTATGCATACACAGATCATTTCTTGTTTCTTATCAACTAAGACTAGATTCAAGACCCACTCAATCAATGAAACAAGGTATATAGAACCTGCCTTGAGAAGCTTCTCAACCTCGGCTTTGAAAACTGCAGCTTTCCTAAGGTTTATTGGCCGAAGCTTTTTCCATATAGGCTTTGCATTCATGTAAGTCTTGATCTTATGCTTGACTATTGATGAATCAATTCCAAGCATTTCCTGATAAGGCCAAGAAAAAACATAATAGAATTATTTAAAAATATCAGTATAGATTTTAATTTCTTCAGGGAATCATCTCGATCTGATGAAAACATTCTCGATTATATTGGGATTTCTAGAAATGTTCATCGAAATAGTTTCCAAAATTATAGACATGTTACCTTCAGTAAAAACTTGTGTTGGAGCCAAAGGGTTTAAAACTATGTGAACATCACCAGTAAACGAAGGACTAATTCACGCAATTCTGGGAAAAAATATGACTAATGATGAAAATAATCCCATGTTTTGATTATACCTGTCATTCCTTCTAGGATTGATTCCTCGGATGGTAAAACAATATCAAGGCAATCCATAGAAGAAGTAGAGTCAAGAGTCCAAGCCATAGTCACATCTCCATCCAATTCCTCTGGTGAAAAAGAAGTAGGATCATAATCTGCAGTGTTGACAATAAATTGATAAGCAATTTCATATACACACATAGGATATGCCATTCCACCCACTTTCCCTAATGTTAATCTGGTGGTAGAAGAGGGTAAGGTCCAAGGATATGAAAAATAATGAGTTCTAAAAAAATCTCTTCAAGAAGGAGTCTTGGACGATGAAATGGAATTTATTCGAGCAACAAGAGAAGGAATATCAAAAGTACCCATCAATGAGGAATACACTCCAACTACTAAATTCTCAATAGGTTGTTTGGGGTTATTCACCAAGGGAACTGAGGAATTAGAGGATGCATTGGATTCTTTTGGAGAATACTCCATCTGATCAATAGCAACAATTCTCCCTTCATTGGGAAAGCATAGGATGCGAAATAATGATGATACAGTGGCATCTATTTCATAAATCCAATTTCGTCACAAAAGAAGATTATAATCCATATTTTCATCGACTATTTCCACCTCTATATTGACCATCTTGCCCCCAACACAAATAGGGAAGGTTGGAATAATTCCATGCGACCTATGAGAATGACCATCAAATGCAGTCAAGAGAGTAGGTGAAGGAATAGCTTGAGGAGATCCAATAGCTTTCCAACATGTGATATACATGACACCTATGGAAGCTCCCTCATCAACTACAGTTCGAAAGATATTGATCTTTCAATATGTAGATTTAATTTTAAAATCCATGTGATGAGGTAGTCTCCTCTTAATATTTGACATGTGAAATGTGACAATAAGATAGTTTTTCAGATCTATAGCCCCAATCTCAATGAGTAACACACTCCTTTGTTTTTGACATGACTGGAGTACCTCCAATGTAGACATCGCATAAGGGATTTGGGCCAGATATTGAATAATGGAGTGGTTCTGTGCAGCCCTAGCATTAGGGTTAATCATCAAACATTTTGCAGAGCCTTTTGACATCCGAGGTATAGACTAAACTATGGACCTCTCAATATGGGGTCGCTCTAATACATCAGGAGTGGCCTTATCCTTAGAGGATTCTCGATCACCATAATCATGTGATCTTGTAGCAACATCAACATGAGTACTAATCATATATACATTTGATGGATTTTCCCCTTCCTCGTTGCCCCATGTGGGGTTTCCAGTACTAGCATTTGTGCCAGCAAACATTTGTTGCCCTTGGGGAAAAGGTTTAGTTAGAACTTCTTGGGAGCTAGAAGAACCTTGCTGCACTAACAAGCGCTAAGAATCCTGAATCTTATGGAAAATATGAGTTAAATAGGGTTGGAAGATTGGACAACATTAATAGATGAAGGTTGGGAAGGCATAGACACTGATGATGATGCATGAATTGAAGAAGCAGTTTGGAAAGACAATTGTTACAACTGACTTAGTAGGTTAGTCATACTACTATCGATCAATCTGAAAATTCCATTGGTGTGGGGACCTGTCTTCAGTTTAGCTAAATCGATCTTGCATCGAGGAGCATCAGGCAAAATCTTCTCAAGAATCCGAGCCTGAGAATATATAAGTTCTAATTGCTGGGCTTTAAAGATATCTTGTTCATCGATGAACAATCCAGAGAGTGATGCATCCTTAGAAATTTCTTGTTGTAAAGATTTTAAAAACCATTCGAGAAGGAATTCATTAGGAATATAGGCTTTAATGAGCCTCTTCCTTCTCCGTCATTCTTGAATATGGTCAGAAATGTGAGTTGTCATATCTTTTTAATGGAAAGTAGCCAATAGCTCAGTTCCAACATCATATTGAACGGCAAATGGAAATGGTTCAAAAACATAGTACCCAACTCACAAAACAAAGCAAAGGTACCCCCATTAAGCTCTATATACCATTTAACAACATCTCCAATTAAGGTGCATTGAAACAATATCAACCTGAATATTGAATCATCAATTATGGAGTTAGATGAGAATTATAAATTAAATGTTGTTATGGTCAGCCGGATCCTCCCCATACTTTCCTTCAAATTTTGGAATATATGGTGGAATTTTCATAGGAACCGGAAGCCATACTGAATTATATCGAATAGGATCATTCGTCAATTTTGATAGATCTGGAAAATTTAGGGTTTCCGGGAATGGTAAGCATGGAGGAGCTTGAGAATTCCACCCACTATGAGATGGATTCTCAATAGTCTGAAAATAATATCCTTTATTTGTGAAGGCATCACGTCGCTAAGGATTACTTGTAGAAGAAACTGAACTGTAAGGAAAACCTTGTGGTTTGGAGAAATTCAGAGTTTGACCTAATCCTACCATAAAGTTACCATAACCAAGAATATTTCCCCCAAGCCAATTATTAAAAGGAAAGGAGATCCCTTGATAAGGGTTCCATGCATTATCAAAGGGAGAAAAATCCTGAAAGGAACTTATGGAGGAGTAAGGCATTTTCCCCTATTGACTAAAATAAAATTGATTCTCGGTTCCTAAACCATTAAAAGTAGGGTTAGTCCACCCTTGAAAAGGATTATAACTTTGACATTGAGTGGAAAAGGGAAGAGATCCTAAAGACGGATTAGAATGAGGAATGTGACCGCTTCCAAAAGGAAAATCCTGAAAAGAGGTTGAACCACTAGCCATAGAAGTGATGGATATGGAAATAGCAGATGGGATGGATAGAGGAACTGAATCAATTGCACTAGAAGGCATCCCAAAGGGGAAGGAACCAGTGTGGGAGGAAAAAGCCTGGTTTCCGCCACTCGAATATGTAATGGAAGTGAAGCCAAATATTGCAGTACTAGGATTGACATTAGATATAGAAATAGTACCTCCTCCTTGAACTGAAAGAGAAGTATACTCACCAGTAGCACTCAGCCAAATTCATGCTCCCAGCCGGCCTATGAGTCAGGGTTCCAACATACAAAAGAACATATGGATAGTTAGCAGGAAGAAGTGAAGAAGGAGTCACAAGTGACTCAGGAATATCTTCAACCTAAACTTCATCTTCTGACCGGAAGAGGACCCTACAAAGGACAAGGGTTGATCTGATGTAAAAGTGATTAACCATTAATGAATTGAATGTTAGCTTAAAGTGTGGAAATCGAGGAAAACTACTCGAGAAGAAGACTTTACGATAGCTGATTAAACAAAATTAAGATGCATAACAAAAGTTAAAACAATAAAAACACAATGATACCAGACAGCAAAGTTGATTACGGAGTTTCTCCCTAATGGACTACTTCTTCGAGTCTGCTTTCAAGATGGGTGACCTCTTTATTAGGATTGAAACAGTAGAGGTCAATTACACAGAGAAAATACCAAACTGAATGTGCTCACAGGCACTTCTGTTCATTGTCAACAGATAGCTATGTGAACCAGCTTTCCAACTCCTATCATGGTTCCCAATTCCGACTCTAGATGCTTTTGTTACACTGAAAACAAAACTGCCTATGACCTCCAGAATCTGCAAACAAAACTCAAAACCACTCTCCTCCTAATCAATGAAGGAAAACCGCCTCTTATAGGCCTACAGGTACATAAAAACCTCTTTGGATGTGTTAGTGTCAGTCTTTCCAACCTTCCTCCAGTGATCAAATATGCTCTTACAAAGTGGTCTCAGAGTGTCAAGGTCAAATTTTGTCATTTCAGTGAGTCTTCAAGCAAAATTTGGTCACTAGGCATTAGGTATAGCGTTTGATTTCACTCCTTTAAAAGTTGCCCAAATGTCAGTCTATGTCACTATTCAACTAATTCTATCATTATTCAGAGGTTTGTCATCATCATGTCAAGTTTCATTGGGTCATTTTACAGCTTGTTCATGCTTCAGTTGTGCCTGGGTAAGGTCCATTTCCCTCTCCTAGGGTTTTGGAGGTAATTTCTCTTGGATGGTCAAATCATTAGAAAAACTTGTATCCTGATGTTCATACACCTTCGCCTATCATTAATGTACCTTGTTAAACACTTCCCATCACTGAGATTCCCCCAATTCCTCATTTTTGCACAAACCCTAGTCTCTTGCCACAACTTGGCAATTTTCTAGGCTAGGCCTGTGTTTTGCCCTTTTAAACCCCTTCCCCTCACTCAATCTCTGATATTCCACTTTCCCCTTCTTCCTAACATCCCTCCCTACTTCCCAAAATTTCCCCAAGAATTTAGAAGCCCCTTATCCCCTTCATTTCGCTTCATTACGCTTCATTTCGACAAAATTCCTTGTTTCACACGGAATAAGTTTCACTCAAAAGATGTTTCAAAGCAATAAAAGATGAATTTTGGAAAACTAAGAGATGTTTTGTCCAAAACAGGCCAAGGAAGAAAAACCTCCTTCACTTTTACACAGGTATCATGGTTTTAGAGAAATGTCAAAAGTACAATCGCCTCGGGAGAATTGATGAACCTCTTAAGTGACTTTGGAAAAATCAAGTTTTCTCCTAGCTTGGTTCGCCAAATAACTTTTTTGATGCATCAAAGGATAACTAGACAAAAATATATTTCCAATGAGCTATCATGAGCTCAATTTGGAATTGAGGAAGGCATTCAAAAGTTGACTTCAACAGCACTCTACCTTGAGGCAGCCTCATTTGGCACATTTTGAACAGTCTTGGGAGATTTGCTTTTTGACAAGGCAAATGAACTCAAAATTGCAAAATTTTAGTTGTAGTAGAAAGTAGACTCAGATACCTTTCCAACGAGCTATCCTACGCCCAATTTCGACATCGGGAAGGCCCCCAAACGCCTCTTACAAAATGCACTACGCGTTGGGTCTGTGCGCTGCTCATACAAGGTGTGCGCTGCGCATATAGAGGTGCGTTGTGCATTGGGCCTCACTGGCTAGTGTAAATTAACAAAGGCACTGCGCATATAGAGGTGCGCTGTGCGTTGGGTTTGTGCGCTGTGCACTGGGTTACAGCACCAAGAAAACTTTGTTCATGCGACCAGATCATACCAAATCCACTCCAAACTTGCAAGTAGGTATTTCATTGCTGCTCAGTCAATGTTTGAAGTGTGTTTCAATATGGGAAATTTGATGTATTGGGTCTTGAAAAATGAAACCCTATGTTCATGGAAAAATCATTCCTTAAGGGTTTTTTAAAGACATGTGGGTGGCTTGGTGAATATTTTCCCATTCTCCATTGGTGAAATACAGTCCCATACTCATTTGTAAAGTTTTAGCCAACATTGCAAAGGGTGTACATTACACTTTTTGCTCATTTGTCAAATTCCCTTGTGATCAAAGCAGTGACTATTTTATGCCAATCTACTTAAACAGAGCTATTACCACTATGGCTTGTTTCCTATGATGCTTTGGTACACATGTAACATGTTTAGGTTTTGAGCATACATTGAACTTTTGATTTCACTACACCTATATCAACATACATATTGCAGACATCTTGTTTTCAAAGCCATGTCAAACACAGATTCAGTTTATAAGCAGGAGGTAGAGGCTAACCGAGAGTTTTGGCTTGAGAGGGTCAACATCCACTTAGAGAAGTTGCTGGCGAAGGCCAATAGAGACAAAGACATGCTCTGTCACATGAAACATCACTATTGGGCTCACATGCATGTCAACAAAGCAAAAATGAAGATTTTGAAAAGGAGGTTGAGCCAAGCACTAAAACATCGAAAAAGCCCGATCCACTCCAAATTTTGGCCGAGGCTTCATTGGCAGGGCATAATACATGATAGAGGGTCTTCACTCCGAATTTGAGCAAATTCGGAGAAATTTTTGTCATTTTGAAATTTTTGGCTTGCAAAACAGGTTTTTTGGTTCAACGCGTAGCGCGCCGCGCGACCCATAAGATTGGGAGGTACAAATCACAAATGGATTGTAGTTTTGGATTTTTCATGAAGAATTACACATGCTCAGCTATTTCCGAAGCATTTCATCGAGATCTCAATGGTCAAAAGGCCCAAAAACACCATGAAAGTCACCTTGCTGTCACCTTTTGCCACAGCAGGAAGTACCTCTGGGAGAATTCCGTTTTGAGGGGGAAAATGAGATCCAAATTGGAAAATTCCACTTGCTTTGGAAATTAGACATCCAGGGCTTTCCAACAAGTTATCGTGAGCTCAATTTGGGTGTCAGGAAGTGCCTCAAAATCAGCTGGAAAAGTGCACTGCGCATAGAGATCACGGCGCTGCGCATAGAGGATTTTAGCCAATTTTTCACCTTCCAGCTCAAGAATTCGGCCAGTTTTCACTAGTTTCACTCCTTGATGTAATTTTTGACCCAACATGATGTAATTTGATGTATGTAAGGTAACATGGCACTTATCTACCTTCTTCTAGATGATTCATTTACAAATTAGGAAGAAATTAATGTAATGAATCAGTTTCCTTCTTTTTAGAGGCAGGTTGTTTTGGTCACCTAGATTCTTGCTCCATGTTTAGAATTTATTCAAACTGCTCCTAGAAGGAGGAGCTCGACCCCTAGAGGTTAGGGAATGAGGTTAGCTTGATCTATATATGTAAATTTTCATTTAGTAGCACAGGTTGGACTTTTGGGAAGATTTTGGCACACTATTGTACATATTTTTCATATTTTGGCTAAGGAAAGATCAGAGATTTTGCAGCACCTGTTGGGATTCTTGTGGCTTTCAGTTGTTGATGGTGTTATCTCTCAGTTATTGTAAGTTTATTCGTTGTTTACATGTATTCCATTCCTTCTTATGCTTCTGAAACTAAATGAATGAGTAAATGAGGTTGAATTCATTGTTTACAGTGCTCTTCCTTTAAATTTGTTTAGTTTTTCATGTTTTCGCCAGTTTGGAGAGGATCCATGTTCTCCCTTGCCCTCTTCAGCTCCTTGTCGTTCTGATCCATCCATACACCTGGTCAAAGGCATCAAGACTACTGCCTACCTTGCCCCAACTCGAACTCTGCAAAGATCTGACCTTAATCCCCGCACCCAAAATTGGTTTTCCCGTTTCTCCAACAAAAAACTCAAAAATCTAAATCAAACTTTCCTATCTCTTTACTAGCCTAAAATCAGTATTCCTTATCAGTCATCTCAGCCCCTTTTAAATCTTGTTTACCGAGATAGACCCGGAGAGAGCCCTCTCCTATCCTCGTAGAGCTAGCTACGAGGCTGAGCTTGGTTTGATGTTGCCTTGAGTTTTGCCTTCCTCAGCCTAAGGCAGATTCGAGCGTTAACAAGCTAAATTGCAGATGAATTGGTTGCCTCAGGATGAGTTTTAGAGCTCATTCTTGTTGGCAATTGACACCTAGGTTGGGTTTAATGGTCATCGCATTAGTTTGTTTGACAAAATTGTTCAGAAAACCCAAAATAACCATAGGATAAACCTGAAACTGTTGGCGGCCGGGTTAACTAGGTAGAGGAGGAACTGTTTCATGTGACTGGCCATAACTGCGGTTTGGGCTCTAGCAGTTCCGCTGACCGTTCACCATGATGGTTGGCGGTGGCAGTTATCCCAACGCTCACATGGCGCTGCCACCCGCCTAACTGTAACTGCCCACCAAACCCACAGAGCTTTAACCCTGGCGGCTTTACACATCATGTTCACATGGCAATGGTATCCGTTAGCACTGTGGTGACGACTTAACTGACTTCGACTACAAAGACCCCAACAGCCTTTAAATTCATGTTCACATGTGGCCTTCTCCGATGCAGATTGCAATTGGCAATTAGCCTGATGGCTTAATACTCCGACGACTTATCCTGCTCTGATCACATGACCTCCGATGCAATTAGGCTACCCGCACTATCCAAGGTGACTGTGTATTGTTTTGTAATGTTTGTAATGTTTAAACTATGTCGAGGGTTTATATCAAAGGTTTTGGTCTTAGGTTTGAGCATTAGGTTTATGATTTTATGTTTAATTTGAATGCGATAGGTATGGATTAGGACTTAGGTGTAGTATAGGTTTTAATACATAGTTGAATGCATGTTTTAATACATTGTCACGTATATATTTAGGACTAAGGTTTTAGGCTTAGGTTTTTAATGTTGTATTATCACATAGTTTTGTAGGGTTTAGATGTTTATAACTTCGATTTATGTGTTAGGTCTTATAGAATTTTTACACACCTTGGAAAAATCCTTCTACAAACACATTTGTCGCAATGTGACAAACAGTAATATGCATATCATCAACATCAGCTACCTTTGCGACGACAACCCTTTGTCGCCACCCAAATCTTGAGAATCCGGAAGACAAACACGTCGACAAATCCTGGCAAAACTATCAATGAACACAAGTCGACAACCAGGTACAAAGCCCTCTTACTAAATGCCCTGACAACCATAAACATAACCTGAACAACCTAATCCATAACCAACACTGTTGAAATTGAACTGTGTGTTGGCGATGACATGGAATACTGACAACAACGTTGAATACTAATGATGACCTGTGTAACTTATCTGACGAGATCCTCCTAGATCAATCCTCTCCACTTGAAAGATTTTGGACCACAAAAGTTTGACTAAACAAATAGTCGATGAAGGTAGAATTCCCTCTCTTTCCACCTTGACCTGATGATGTACCAATATATTCGATCAATCACCTACAAGTGATGACCCTGATGATGCTGACCATGGTACTTTTTGAGTCGGTGACCTGTTCCATCCATTTGCAGTATGAACAACTTGCAACGGGGGAAAACAACCTGTTATGAACATGGCAAGTGAATTATTTCCATGAAGAACCATGATTTAGTGATTCATAATCATCTTTGAAAATAGTGTCTACTAGATATTGTTCAATACCAGCGACATATAGTAACAATCTATTTTGCAGAATGACAAAGACAATCAAAGATTTTCTTGACATCAAACCAACTACTTGAGTTGACATACTTTCCTAATTCCTGATTTCTAAGTGAACTTGCTGCAATGAATCCATCAAACTGTAAGGTGAAAATTGTTGCAACTTAGTTTGTATTCGAAAGCATTGACTTAGCTATTGATTTGTTTGAATCACGTTTCCTTCATTTATTAAATGATGTTTCCATTGATGAGCACTTTCCTCTGATGCATAAGTTTCCCTTATAAACTTTGACACCGATTTAGAAAAGGCTTTGATATGAAAACAAATAGGTTTCCAAACTGTTTGAAACATGAATTGGCGACACAATACAAGAGAAATTGAACACTGACTTTCCCCAATACTGACATGTATCCCTGTAACTGTTTTTTTCCAAACTTGGACTGAATTGATTCATTATGACATTAGGAAGAGGAGCTTCAGGTACAAACTATAATTCATGTCGTATTCCCTACTTATGAGTAAGATGTTTGGTTTTACATAGGACTGGAATAGTTTCTATCTCTTTAATCAAACCATCTTTAAGTTGAGTCTCATAACTTAAACAAGCATCATGTTGATTGTTATGTTTTTCCTTTACACACATGATTACCAATCTCTTATTTGAACTTATTAATCACTTCATTGGATTAGCATTAACTAAATTCAAGTGATTTTTACTTTGATGTGCCCTGACAATAAATTCAACCCCATCTTTCTTAAGGTGATAGTTATGCTCTCTCTTGTAAAATATTGCATCATGATCATAAAGATAAGGACTTCCTAAGACAACTCCACATATGTCTATTGGAACCACATCTAATTCCACTTCATCAATGTAATTAGCTGTTATGGAAAATCTTAATCGACATTGTTTGGTGAGTTAATTTATTTAGCCATCCTAATGGGTAAGGTGTTGGATGATTCCGTGTTTCGAAACCCAAACTTTTAACTAAATATTCAGATATTAGATTGGCCTATGATCCACTGTTAAACATTGTATCTATCTTTTTATGCTTAGAGGTTATCCTTATGTTAAAAAATTCAACTCTTTTATCCTCATTTGAAGGATCTATGTTTGATGAAGATGCAATAGTTTTCAAACTTGAGCCACTGTCAGAAGTTTTACCTATTGTAACCATGGCAGTTATCCTCCTTTCATCACCTGAATCTGAACCTAGATCTTGTTGGACTGCTGCAATTACCTTCTTTTCATTCTTCTCCTTAAGGAAGTTTTTGGGCTTAAGTTCTGGATGAAGTTTCCAACACTTCGATTCATCATGACCGATTCTCTAGAAATGAGAACAAGTAGGTATTTCCTTATGAACGATCATTGATTTCTTTCTATTCGAAATGTTCTTCCCTTACTATCACTGGAATCTTTGATATCCAACTCTTTGGATGACTACGATGAAAACTTGAATGGTCTGCCACCTGATTCAATATGTATGACCTGAACACACACTTCATCAAAATCATCAGGATAGAATTGTTTCCTAAGAGCTTTTAAAAACTTAGACCATGAGGAGATGACTTTTCCTTTACGCTTTACATCTATCTGAGTTTTACTTCCCACCAGATTAAAGTTGTTTCCTCCATTCTAAGTGTAGCTAACTAAATTTTAGTTTTATCGTTAGAAATGTTTTGAATGCGACAATATACTTCTAACTACTTAATCCAGTTATCTAGCTTTTCAGGATTCATTTCGCCATCATAAACAGGTAACTCAAATTTCACATCAAGTTTGAAAAGATATGTTTTCTTAGGTTTCTTATCTGTTTTAGATTCTGCAATGGAAGAAGAAGAAGAAATGGATGATGATGGAGATGATGGAGGTGAAGGTGGTTTGTCATCCTTTCCTTTACCTTTTTCCTTCTTCGATGTCTTTAAAGAAGAATCTGCATCTCCCGCCTTCTTGTCTTCGTATAGTTCTCCCAACATCTATTGCGTAGTCAAGAATGCTTGCCGAAATTGTTCATCACTCATCTTAGTTTCAATGTTTTCACCTGCATCAGATCTTGTCATGGTTGACTTATGAACGACACGTCGCTTTCCAATATTTGGATTGATCTGCTCAAGGATTCCTTCTCCTCGTTGCAACTTTGACCTAGTTAACATTCAATGGAAAATTTTACAAACGCAACCTCCTTTGATACCAAATTATATGATCTGAAATGATCATAAACTAAAACTGATGTAGAAGTGATTAACCATTAATAAATTGAATGTTAGCTGAAAGTGCAGAAATCGAGGAAACCTGCTTGAGAAGAAGACTTTACAACAGCTGATTAAACAAAATTAAGATGCATAATAGAAGTGAAATTAGTAAAAACACAGTGATACCAGATAGCAAAGTTGATTATGGAGTTTGTCCCTGGTGGACTACGTCTCCGGGTCTTCTTTCAAGATGGGTGACCGCTTCATTAGGATTGAAACAATAGAGGTCGATTACATAGAGAAAATACTAGATTGAATGTGCATGTAGGCACTTTTATTCACTGTCAATAGATAGCTATCTAAACTAGCTTTCCAACGCCTATCACGGTTCCCAATTCCGACTCCGTATGCTCTTGTTACATTGAAAACAAAACTACCTATGACCCCCAAAGTCTACAAACAAAAGTCAAAACCACTCTCCTCCTGATCAATGAAGGAAAATTGCCTCTTATAGGCTTGCAGGTACATAAAAACCTCTTTGGATGAACTGCAAATAAATTGGTTGCCTCAGGATGAGTTTTAGAGCTCGGTCTTATTGGCAATTGACACCTAGGTTGGGTTTAATGGTCGCATTAGTTTGTTTGAAAACATTATTCAAAAAACCCAAAATAACCATAGGATAAACCTAAAACCACTGGAGGTCAGGTTAACTAGGCAGAGGAGGAACTGTTTCATCTAATTCACCATAACTGCAGTTTGGGCTTCCGTAGTTCTGCAGACCATTCACCATGATAGTTGGCAGTGGCAGTTATCCCGGTGCTCACATAGCACTACCACCTGCCTAACCGTAACTGCGCACCAAACCCGCGGAGCTTTCACCCTAGCGGCTTTACACATCATGTTCACATGGAAATAGTCTCTGTTAGCATTGCGGTGATGGCTTAACTGATTGCGGTAACAAATACCCCGATGGTTTATAAATGCACATTCACATGTGACCTTCTCTGATGTGGTTTGTAACTAGCGGTTAGCTCGATGGCTTAATACTTTGATGGCTTATCCTGCTCTAATCACATGACCTTCGATGCGATTAGGCTACCTGCACTGTCAGAGGTGACTATGTATTGTTTTGTAATGTTTGTAATGTTTAAACTATGCCGAGGGTTTATATCAAATGTTTTGGTCTTAGGTTTGAGCATTAGGTTTAGGATTTTATGTTTAGTTTGAATGTGATAGGCATGGATTAGGAATTAGGCATAGTATAGGTTTTAATACATAGTTGAATGCATGTGTTAATACATTGTCATGTATAGATTTAGGACTAGGTTTTTAGGCTTAGGTTTTTAATGTTGTATTATCACATAGTTTTGTAGGGTTTAGATGTTTATAACTTAGATTTATGTGTTAGGTCTTATATACTTTTTACACACGTTGGAAAAACCCTTTTACAAACACATTTGTCGCAATGTGACAAACAATCATATGCATATCTTCGACACCAACTACCTTTGTGACGACAACCCTTTGTCGACACCCAAATCCTGAGAAGGCGGAAGACAAACACATCAACCAATCCTTGTGGAACTGTCGATGAACACAAGTTGATAGCCAGGTACAAAACCCTGTTACTTAACACCCTGACAACCATAAACATTACCTGAACAACCTGATCCATAACCAACACTGTCGAAACTGAACTGAATGCTAGCGATGACACAGAATATTGACGACGACACTGAACACTGACGATGACCTGTGTAATTGATCTGCCGAGATCCTCCTAGATCAGGGATATCCCTATCCAAATCAAGACTTGCACTAAGTCTACCATGTGAAACTATAGCTTGATGTGGAGGATCAATATTCGATGTGTTTGTTGCTACTGATTTGAAATCACCATCAGAATTGCTCCTACGTCTTCTAGAAGAAGGATCAGTACTCGTAGGTGAGAACCCATGAAGCCTCCTAGACCGAAAAACTGGTCGATCAACCACCTTTAATTATTATGAGGACTTATAAAGACTCAAAAAATTACAAAGCTATGGAAATCTAGGAGAAAAGATCACTCACTAAAATGTCCCTAAAGATATAATCAGTGAAGCTACTTCCAGGTATTTCCACCCTAGGTGATTAGAATTGGACATCAAAATACAAGAAAGTGATATAGAGGACCTTCCAAAGATAGTTTGGGATAATGATGGCCCAAGCCTACTAGGGAGGGTAACAGAAATAGTTACACTGACCTCCAATCAAAAGCCTTTGTCGGTGCAAGTACCCAAGCTTCGCAAGGTCACCCTCCAGAAGTACTAATGAGAGTGATACAATTTCTACCTTAGGTACCACGGGTATTCCCCCCTACAGTCACCTATGTGGTCCCTAGGAAAGGTAACTATGGTCACCAGTTTGTATCGGCAGTCAGGCGAAACAGTGTTAGGTCGAGATCCAACAAGTAAGAGAGGGGGTATCTCTCTATCATGCCTTCACTCGCCCTCATGTTTAACTCCCAGAAGATAAGAGGTTTCCTCGTCAACTTCACGACACTCCATTTCACTCTTTTAATCAAGTTCTACGTTTTGAAATTAGAGTGTCCTTGGAGAGTTAACTCTCCACTCACCTATTCCAAGGCCCTAATATGACCTAGACTAGTTGATGTTACTAATGACAAATCAAAAAATTCTAGTTCATTTTAAATTAGGCACTTGATTTTAATGGCTTTTCTTTATGTCAGGGGTAAGAACATAGTTACCGATCAAACGGGAACTATTACCTCAAAATGGGTACTCGAGCCCAAAATTCCCAAAAAAACATGAAAAACAACCCAAAAATAAAAAGTGTTTATTCTGCATCACCATTTTTTTCCAGAGTAAATTTTCAATATTTTTTAAAAATAACAATAAAAAATAATAAAAGCCATTTTGTTTGGTGCAAATAACACCTTGAAATCGAAAAGTGTTGATGCTAGAATAACGTTTTTTTAGGGTACATTTTCAACATCTTTTAATAATGACATTAAAAACAAAATATCGTGACTTTGAAAAACTTTAAATTTCCAATCATTTTCAAGCATGGCATTAATGATAAAATATCACATCTTTGAAAACCCTTAAAATTCGAACGATTTTTAAGCATGACATTACATTTAAAATATCACTTCTTTGAAAAACCTTAAAATTCCAACTATTTTTCAAGCATGGTGCGAAGAAAAATTATTTATAATTGTTTTCAACGATAACATTAAAGATAAAATATCACGACTTCGAAAAACATTAAAATACTGACAATTTTTCAACCATGGAATTAAAACCAAAGATTATGACTACAAAACAATCTTAAATTTTCAAAATATTTCAAGCATGACATTATGTAAAAAATTTATGACTAAAAAAATTTAAAAATGAACACCTGAATGAAAGAGTTATTATACCAAGAGTAATTTTTTTTTAATGCTAAATGTATAGCGATTTTGAAATCTTAGCCTAAGACAACTTGATACATTACGAAAAAAAATTAAAAATCAACTATCAAATTGACACACAGTGTAGGTGAGCTCAACCCATTGTAATGAAAACTTAAAGACCAACCATGAAATTAACACATCGTGGGGCAGACTTGATTTATTATAACGAAAAATTTAAAATCAACTATCAAATTGCACATAATGGGATCAGGTTGCTAGGCAAGCATCGACACGAACCCTAGAAA
>APFE030999535.1:87317-110175 GCA_000404065.3 Pinus taeda
ATTTTATGTTTATTACTAACATGTAAATCACCAACATTTAAAAAAAATATCCACACTTAATTGATTAGAAAATTTAAAGTGTAAAAACTAAACTCTTTAAACAAAAAGGGTTGATGTTCATCAACACTTTTCAAAATAAAGATGAAAATCACTACCAAAAAAAAATGTTCACACTTGATACATAAAAAAATTTAAAATGTCAAAAATCTGCCCTCTAAAAAAAATCAAAACCAACATGAAAATCACTAACATTTAAAAAAATTGTTCACACTTAATACATAAAAAAAAAAAATGAAGTGGCAAAAATATGCTTCAAAAAAAAGAGTATTCTGAATCGCCATTTTTCAAAATCAAGTGATTTTTTGCTACCTCAAAAAAATGAGTACTAGGTCATTTTCTCGTTTGATCAGTAACTATGTTTAAGATGGATGTGCATCTTTATGATGTTATGGATACAAAAAAAAATCAATAAAAAACCTAGCTATATGCACATGAAACTTTTTTTCTTTCGATGAAAAGAGATTCTACAAGGTTCTACAAACAAACTATGAAAGAAAAATAAATAAATAAATAAATTCTCAAAACACTTGCTCGCACATTCAAAATCTGCAAAAAAGGATTAAAAAAGCTTACAGTGCAACTATCCTAATGCAAACTAAATGTCTAATGTAAGATTCAAAAGACTACTCTAAAAATGAGCAAATGTGTTTCTTAAAAGGACCAACAGGCCAAACTTGACAAGAGGAAGAACAAATTCCCTTATAAAATCTTCCCAAAATCAAGTGAATTCAACCTAATGAAAAGAGTTCACAATTACTCAAAGTGATAAAATGACCAAAAACAAATTGTTGGGATAGGGTCCCCTTGGTCAATTTTGGGGCAAAAACACAAGTTTTGGGGAAAAAGCCCAAGTTTTTATGTAAAGTCTCTACAAGTTGTGGTCGCAGAGCACATAGTTAGTTAAAGAGTCAAAAATTGTTTTACACTTCTTTATGTAACTTGAGTCAGCTTTTGAAGATCTACCTATGGTTTGCAGACCATGGGATTCTATAAATAGGTGTGTCTTAGAGAGTCTAAAACATAAGGAGGATAAAATAAGATGAATGTAATGGGTCAATAGAAGGAAGATCGAGATAAAAGTCTTAGAGGAGAAGAGGCTCTGTAGCTGAGTATGCAGAGGCCTAGAGTAGTGTCCGTAGTTGAGTGCGTGGACCCCTGCAGCTGAGTGCACAGGGAAGTCTTGAGTCTGTAAGCTTAACTAAATATCAATAAAGAAGATTGTTGCAGCAATTTCTATGTTTATATCTTTACTTCTGTTATGTATGATTGCGCTTTATGTTGTGATGAATAATGGTATTATGAAATAATGATGTATTAATGCACGACTTTACTGGATCTATATTTTTATCTGAACGCAATTGATGTTTGGTGTTTATGCGAAGATTATAATGCTTTCTGTTAAAGTTATCGAACACTAAGTAGATCTGAGTAAACACTAGTTTAAGAGTAATCTATGATGCACGTAAGTATCTAATTCGCCTATTCAGGGTCCGCAAAAGCGAGTCGTAGACCTTCGCAGAGGTCTAGATGTTTATTAAAGGAAGTTACATCGATAAGCCATAAAGGCTTATCGATCTACGCAAAGACAGATCTAGGTCACAAAAAGACATCACACTGATCTCTGGGTCCGGAAACTTTGTTCCAGCATGATCAGTTAATGAAAAAGGTATTATAGACTATGTGTGAATTTGGTTATGTTACTTAGTGTAATAGATCAAAAATATTGGGAATAACATAAACACATAAGCAAGTTGAAAACACATCAACACAGCCAAATTTAATAAAGGAGTTCACCAAACTTTTTGGCTACGTCTCCTGGTCCTTTTGCTTCGAGTGCTGACCTCTTTATTTTGTCTTCAAAATGTTGTTACAAGTATGAGCTCGAAAATAGAGTCACAAATAAGAAAATGGACATCACCACTCACATTCAGCTTGAAATTTTGAGTCAAACAAGTATAAACTCAACCATATTTGGCCACTATGACCTCCAAACCCCCTGGAATGGTCCAAAACTACCTCTGTCCCTACAAAACCACCTTCCGTTTGGCAAAAACTACTCTGGCCTGCATAAAACCACCTCAGACTGTGCATCAGTGGTAAGGCAGGTTCAACACCTACACTGTTTATCAAAAAATGGGTTTGGCTTTATTTCAAGCCCGAACTGCTGACATGATGGTTAGCAGAGGTATGCGAAGTCATAACATATATATAATTTTGGAAGGGTCGAGGGTTCGAAACCCTTGCCCAACCATTCCACCGTTGGTTATGTTAACATTGGATATGCGATATATTACTCCATTGTTCTGTTGGTTATACATTGGATATGTGATATATTACTCTGTTGTTCCATTAGTCATACTTCGGTGATATGGTATTGATATACCATATGTGGTTATAATATGTGGTGAATGTGGGATAATACGATAACATAAAATCAAAGGACCGACGGTCGTGGGGTTGACCCCGACCATCCGGCCTTTTTCCAATGACTACAACTGATTCATCATAAATACAACCTTACCGCAAATCTAAAGAAGCCCCAAAGTAGCTCACCCAGTGCAGTCCTCTGGTGAAAATGTTGCCACTTCGGGAGGTCAAGGGTTCGATCCTCCCTGACCCCAAAATTTTGGGATTTCATGACAACATTAGGCAAATCTGGGCTGCCATGTGTCAGCACTGGATTGTCCCATGTGAACCAATCACAAATTGCCACGTCACCTTCCCTGCTAAAATCATCCAAAACCCATGGCTCATTCCTGGGTTGCCACGTGTCCTGCTGATGTAGGCATTGACTGTTGACTGTTGACTTTGTTGACCTTTGACTTTTGACTTTTTGCCCTAGTTCTCCACAAACTTTGACTGGCTCTAACTTCTCCATCCGAACTCAGATTTACACGTCGTTCACATTGTTGGAATCATATCAATGAATACTTCGACTTGATCCCACTTTCATCTACATTTGAAGACTTTGATATGGAGGCAAAACTGAATCCATTTTGGATCACTCCTCCCACTAGAAGCTTTTGGTCCAAATAAAAGTTGGTTTTAGCTATCGAGTAAGTGAGGATAAAGTTCCCTCACTTTTCCAATCTCTATCCATTGTGCTTTACTTGGATTTATACCTTTGAGTCCAACTCTAAGATACACAACATTTCCCGGCCGTGAAGTCCTTGTTCTCCTATCAAGAACTCTGTCCTCCTGTAGCTCATTGATATACTCAAGCAAAAGATCTTCAATGGAAGGTATCTGACCATTCTATTCGAGATCTTCAATCAATGAAGGCTCATACAATCGCAAGTTTTCAACATTTACGACAAAATAGATTTGCATGTAAGCTAGTAGATCTAAGCGGAAAACATTTTCACCAATTTTGTGAAGTATTTTGAAAGGACCATATCTAATTAGTTTCAACTTCAAACCTTCCTCTTGCAGCCTTTCTTTTCTGATGTACAACCAGACTTGATCACCAACTTGAAAAATATGCTCAACTCGATGCTTGTCATGCCACGCCTTATACTTTGCTTGGCTTCTTTCCAGCTGTTCCTATACTGCCTACTGAATTTCCTGGATTTGTTTAATGAACATGGTTGCTTTGTCCACATCATTGTGTCCATCAACTGCTATGTCTTTACCAAAGACAAAATCCAAGGGAGACTTTGGTATAAAACCAAAACAAGTCTTAAAATGAGAACTATGAGTAGAAGAATGTTTTGCATGGTTGTAAGCATGCTGCACATAACACAAATGCTCATCCCAAAGTTTGGGATGCTTGCTGAAATATCCGTGAAGCAACTGTATCGCTATTCTGTCTGAACATCTATTTGTGGATGAAATGACGTGCTCTTCTTCAAATTTGTGTCCATTTACTCCCATAGACTTGACCAAAATTTCCCGACAAATCGAGAATCTTGATTAAATACAATAGAAGTGGGTAACCCAAAATGAACCCATACATTTTGAAAGAACAACTTTGTAGTTTGTTCAGCTATGACCTGTTTATTACATGGTGTCAAAATACACATCTTACTGAACCTATCCACAACTACATACAAATAATCATGACTCTTTCTAGAGTTTGGCAATCCCCCAACAAAATCCATGGAAATACTTTACCAAGGACGAGAAGGAATTGGAAGTGGACTATACAAGCCTAATTTTCTATTACTTGGCTTGCTTGTAGCACACATAGTACATCCTTTAATATATCTAGAAACTATCTCATTCATTCGTGGCCAATAGCAGAATCTTTGTAATTGTAAAATTGTTTTACTTACACCAAAATGACCTGATATGAGAGAAGTATGTGTTTCTTGAATTATATTAACTCTTTCAGTTTGTGGAATGCATAACTTTCCCAAATGATATAAGAGATTTTCCTTTATGAAATAATCCAATTATTCTACCTACTTTCCATGATTTAAAGTTGCATATACATCCTTAAAATTTGTGTCTTGAGCATATTCTTCAATGTAACTTTCTTGAATTACTGAATTATGCTTAAGTATTGTGGATGCATTTATAATTGGTCTAGATAACATGTCTGCAACCTTATTATGTATGCCCTTCTTATATCTAATAACAAGATGAAATTGTTGTAGAAAACCCATCCACCTGTAATGTCGTGATTGTTGAAATTTAGTTTGTGAGTGTAAATATTGAAGTGGTTGATGATCTGTATGTATGATTGTTTCTTTGCCCATTATGTAATGTTTCCACTTTTTGACACTCTGAACTAATGCATATAATTCCTTATCATATGTAGGATAGTTAACTACTGCTGATGTGAATGTCTCGTAATGAAAGCATATAGGATTTCTATGTTGCATCAACACTGCCCCCATGGAATATTCAATTGCATCTGTCTCGATCTCAAATGGATGCTAAAGATCTGGCAGTGCTAGTACTGGTGCTATACTGATCCTTTCTTTTAATGTGTCAAAGGATTTTTTTTGTTTGCCTCCCCACTGAAACACTTGTTTCACACTTTTCAAAGCATGTAAAGGAGCCACAATCAAATAAAAGTTAACAATAAAATTTCTCCAATATTATGTTGCCCCCAAGAAACTTCTAACTTCTGTAGCATTATTGGGCTTAGGCCAATTTACAATGGCATCGGCCTTAGAGGGATCTATATTCAATTCACCACCACCTACAATATAACCCAAATAATTCAAAGATGTTCTGCCAAATTCACATTTTGACAGTTTTACATAGATATTTTTTCTTTTCAAAACATCTAAAATCTGTTTTACATGCTTTACATGTTCAATCCATGTTCTACTGAAAACCAGAATATCATCTAAATAGACTATTACAAAATCATCAATGAATGGCCTAAATACATCATTCATGACTCACATGAATGTCGTTGGTTCGTTAGTTAAGCCAAAAGGCATAACCATCCATTCATAGAGTCCTTGCTTCATTTTGAAAGCAATCTTCCATACATCATGTTTTGCAACTCTGATATGATGGTAGCTACTTTGCAAGTCCAATTTAGAGAAGTAAACTTCATCTTTTAACTGATCTAACAAATCATCAATATGAGGAAGAGGATAACGATTCTTTATTGTGATTTTATCTAATACTCTAAAATCGATTCACATTCTTCACGAACCGTCTTTCTTTTGCACTAACACAATAGGTGATCCGCACGATGATGTGCTCGGTCGAATAAACCCTTGATCGAGCAAATCATGTACCTGCTTCTTTATCTCTACATTCTCTAGAGCTGATAACCTACACATTCCAATGTTAGGTAGTGGAGTATCTTGCTAAATAAATCTCATGTTCTATCTCTCACTTGGGTGGAAGCCCTTTAGGCTCTTAAAACAGAATATCATAATCAAAAACAAATTTAACTAGATCTACTTTTTGTTTAGGATTACAACCTTGGAATGCATTGGATTTATCAATATCCTTTGCTTTTATAATCATAAGTAAAAATTGTTTTCTTGAATTTACAATTCTTTTCATCTGTCCTAAATTTATGAGAGAGAAATTATCTTTGAGTTTATGAGCCCTTAAAATATATTCAATTCCATCCTTAGTGAGTTGATACTTATTTTCAGTTCGATAGAAGATAGAATTTCTATCATACAAGTATGGACTTCCTAATACAATTCCACATATGTCCAATGGGACTATGTCTAGTTCAACCTCATCTTCAAACTTTGACCCAATAGCAAAACCAAGTTTACATTGTTTCATAACTTGTAGCTTAGTTTTATCACACACCCAACTTAATGGATATGGCTTTTTATGAGGTTTTGATTCTAGACCCAACTTCTTTACAATTGCTTCAGAAATCAAATTAACTTGTGACCCACTATCAAATAAAGTATCAATTTTAGTATGCTTGGAAATGACTCTAATGTGAAATAGCTCATTTCTTTTCCTTTCATCATTATCATTATCAACAGAATGTGAATAATTACTTGTAGATGCTTTAGAATCTTTACCTTTTATACCTGTAGTTGTAACCGTTGTCTCATCACCTGAATCTAATCCCAAGTCCTTTTGATTAGCAGCAGCATTCTTTGGCTCTTTACTCCCAAACTTCTTAGGCTTCAATTCTGGATGCAATGACCAGTAGTGTGCTTCATCGTGTCCTTCTTTCTTACAATGAGTGCATGAAGGTTTATCTTTCTTCACAGTGTTTGTTTTCTTCTCCTTCCATTTAAGTTTCTTCTCGCCTTTATTCTTGCTTTCAATAGGTTTGGATGATTTCCCAACATCTTGGGTTACATTTTTACCTCTAGCTTCTAGATAAGTTGCTTGAACTGATACATCATCTAAGCTAGTTGTATTAAACATAAGTATGGTATGCCTAAAATAACTATGAAGACCACCTACATATTTCAACAATGTCTCTGGTGTGTCCAATGATATGCCTAATGTTAAACCTCTCTTACAGAATTCTTGAGTATAACTTTGAACACTTTGACCTTTTAATTGACATAGTGTTTTCCAACTCATCATTGCTTCTTGCATATAAGCAAAGGATAAAATTTCTTTTTAAAGGCAGAAACAAATTCATTCCAAGTTGAAATGATTTTACCATGCTTTTGGAGATCTGCTTGTGTCTTGCCTTCCCACTATACAAGTGCAGTTCCTCCAAGTTGAAGGCTAGCAAGCTGGATCTTCTTCCTTTCTAAAACAACTTTCTACACCCTATAATACACTTCAATTTGTCTTATCCAATTATCAATATTTTCAGCATTAAGTTCTCCATCATAAATTGGCAAATCAAATTTTACATCTAGTTTGATCAAAGAGGATTTCTTCTTTTTCTTCTTAGAAGGACTAGATTTATGAGAAGAATAGGATGATGACAATGGTGGTGATGACGGAGGAGATGGTGGAGGAAACATTCCTCCCTTTCCCTTATCTTCTTGATCTTTAGGTGATGAAGTGCCTTGATCTTTGTTCTTCTTAAACTCACGATACATCTCTTCCACCATTGCATGTATCGTCATGAAACTATCCAAGAATTGAGATTTTTACCCAAGTGGAGTTTCATCTGTCATCCTTCTTTGTGAAAAGACCCTTCCAATCTCTGGATTTGCCTCAACAAGTTCACCTTCACCTCATTCGAGCCTCAACCTAGTAAGCATTCAAATCTTCACACAAACTTGTCAAACCCTAAAAACCTTGTTGCTTTGTTACAACTTGATCCGTTAATGAAAAAGGTATTATAGACTATGTGTGAATTTTCTTATGTTACTTAGTGCAACAGATCAAAAATATTGTGAATAACATAAACACATAAACAAGTTGAAAACACATTCAAACACATCAACACAGCCAAATTTAATAAAGGAGTTCACCAGAATTTTTGGCTACGTCCTCTGGTCCTTTCACTTCCAGTGCTAACCTCTTTATTTTGTCTTCAAAATGTTGTTACATGTATGAGCTCGAAAACAAAGTCTCAAATAAGAAAATGGACATCACCATTGTGTTCAGCTCAAAATTTCGAGTCAAACGAGTATAAACTCGACCATATTTGGCCACTGTGACCTCCAGACCCCCTTGAATGGTCCAAAACCACCTCTGTCCCTACAAAACCACCCTCCATTTGGCAAATATTACTCTGGCCTACATAAAACCACCTCGGACTGCGCACCAGTGGTAAGGCAAGTTCGGCACCTGCACTGTTTATCAAAAAAATGGGTTCGGCTTTATTTCAAGCCTGAACCGCTAACATGATGGTTAGCAGAGGTATGCGAAGTCATAGCATATATATAATTTTGGAAGGATCAAGGGTTCAAAACCCCCGCCTGACCATTCCGTAGTTGGTTACGTTAACATTGGATATGTGATATATTACTCCATTGTTCCATTAGTTATACATTGGATATGTGATATATTACTCTGTTGTTCCATTGGTCATACTTCGGTGACACGGTATTGATATACCATATGTGGTTGTAATCTGCAGTGAATGTGGGATAATGCGATAACATAAAATCAAAGAACCGGTGGTCTTGGGGTTGACCCCGATCATCTATCCTTTTTTTGGTGACTCCAACTGATTCACCATAAATACAACCTTACTGCGAATCTAAACAAGCCCCAAAGTAGCCCATCTGGTGCGGTCCTCCGCATGAAAACGTTGCCACTCCAGGAGGTCAGGGATTCAATCCTCCCAGACCCCAAAATTTTGGGATTTCATGCCAACATTGGGAAAATTCGGGCTGCCACGTGTCAGCATTAGATTGGCCCATGTGAACCAATCACAAATTGCCACGTCACCTTCCCTATTGACATCATCCAGAACCCGTGGCTCATTCCTGGGCTGCCACGTGTCCTGCTGACATAGGCATTAACTATTAACCGTTGATTTGGTTGACCTTTGACTTTTGACTTTTTGCCCTAGTTTTCCACAAACTTTGATTGGCTCTAATTTCTCCATCTGAACTCGGATTTACGCACCATTCACACCATTCGAATCATATCGACAAGTACTTCAACTTGATCCAACTTTCATATGCATTTGAATACTTTGATCTAGAGGGAAAACTGAATCCATTTTGGATCACAACATCCCCCCACACTGCTTCGGGTGAGACTTCGATCCGCGCACCATGGATTGATGCTG
Organism: Pinus taeda; assembly: GCA_000404065.3. Lineage (NCBI taxonomy): Eukaryota > Viridiplantae > Streptophyta > Pinopsida > Pinales > Pinaceae > Pinus > Pinus taeda. The sequence continues at coordinate 96,478 of APFE030999535.1, forward strand.
AAAGGGCCAGTAGTGTAGGGATTTGTTTGGCACAACTAACTCTTAACCTAGGTCAAGACCCACTAAGCCAACAATTGGTTCTATTGTTGGGACCATTATCTGCATAAGGAGATGTGTGATGTCGCATCACTGGAATCCGACCAGGAAGGAAATTGAGAAGTGGTTGGATAGAAATATCCACGAATTTGCAATGCAAGAAAACATAAATTCACACCTGATGAAAGAATACTAGTTGGGAAGATATCTGTACATAGAAATACATGAAATATTATTCTACACCTTCCCGATTGAACTATATGAGTGGATCGCTAAATTTGCAGACGGTCAAGGAAGGTGGAGGCTTGATGTTCCAATAGTGTGGGCCCCGGAGCTAGTGCGGAGGTTGGAATATTTTGAAGATAAGATCGCGCACGCTGCTTATCATTGGCTTGATCAAGTCATAGGAGGATTTGTGACATAATTCACGATCGACACCTCAGTCAAATACAACAAAGTAGAGAGACTCTTCAAGAGATCGCGAGGTAACTATTTGAGATCTTTGAATACTTTGATTAAGATGCTTTTGTGTGAAAAGAAAGTTATGCCATTACCTTGATGTTTAGATCTATGCGAAGTGGATGAATCTTTAGAAATCAGGAAAGAGAAGGTCCTAAATGTATCCCATTAATAGAACCTCCTTCGAGTGACAATGAGGGAATGGTACAAGCCTCACTACAAAGCGTTGTATAGTTTTCCGCGAATACATCATCCACCCACACCACCTCCACCTTCACCTCCACAACATACACCTTCTCCCACACCACCACCACTTATGTCACCATTCAACATGTTGAATACAATGAAGTTGCATGTTTTCAAAGGCTTGGGAAGTGAGGACCCAAGTCAGTTTTGGTTCCTTGCGAAGGCTGTGTGGACAACACAACAGACTAGAGACGATTAAATAAAGAAGACGTAATTAGTTACTACTCTACAAGATCACGCATTGATATGGTACATTAAATACTGCACTGATAATCCATTGGCGTCATTAGCAGACACTCAAACTACTCTAAACAAAGAATTTGGTAAGCCTGAGTGTGAGTCAGGATTAGTAGTTGGGTTCAAGGAAATTGCGATGAGGGTCAGTGAAACACCTTTGGAATTAGATCAAATATCAAAGTGCCATATCCACGAAGCTAATATGAATCTCACAGATAGTCAGCACCAAGATTGATTTATAGTCGCACTCGTGCCCCACTTAAGGATTTCTTTGTCACAACAAAAGATAGGAACTCAGGCGGAAGCTCTAGAGATTGCGATGAGATTACATGAGACATCTATCTAGGATGCTTCTTTAGGAGTTCAATAGATTCATGCAGAGTTGCAGAACCTCTACTTAGAGTTTCAAAGCTTGAAAAAGGATAAAGCAACATGGTCGGAGGTGTGCGAAGAGGTTTGGTGCCTCAAGTGTAAAAGCTAGGGGCACTATCAAGATCATTGCCCTATCTTTGCAAATTATATTACAAGGGGAGGACCAATTCCCTTGAGGCAGGAAGCTCTAGCAATACCAAGTACAAGGCCTGCGCTATGGTGTGCTATTTGTCAGGTGGCTGGAAAACATGTAACGGATAATTGTCACTTGCTGAAAAAGAGTGTACAGACACCACAACAATTATTCTGCAATTTTTGTAAATCGGTGAGCCACGATGAGTGCCATTGTCGTAGCTATGAATTAATAATGGACAGGATGCTTGTGTATTGAATGCAAGAAGAAACTCGGCCTCTGTACCAGGGTGCTAATGGAGCGCACGAAGGATATCAGGGGCGCGGATGAAGCCGAGGTGGAGGAGGACCTGGTAGGGGTCATGTACAAGTTATTTTCTATAATTGTGGAACACCAGGACACTACACACGAGAGTGTACAAGCTAGACATGGCCATCATGTTGATACTGCAATCAGTTTGACCATGCAATAGAAGAATGACATGTGTTGATAGCTAAAATGAAAGAGAAGAAGGTGCAGCCTTAGCAACCTACCCAGAACATACAAACGATGAGAGCCGAACCCCGCGAGGAGGATCCCAATGTGAATATTGTGTTGCAAAGCGGTATTACGACTAGTGATGATAAAGGGAAACAACCTAAAGAAATCAGGTGGGTCCACAAGGCTCTAGAAAAGGAGATTGGGTTTGATATAGAGTGTGAAAAGGAAACGTTCATGGAAGAGAAGAAAAGCTTCTTTGAGGCCTCGACCTTAAGAAGTCAGGACAAACTATCTGCAGAAGTTGACCCCTCTGTGCTTACTACCTTCTTGTAGACTTGTATGAAGTTGGTGTTTGATAGAAAGGTTGTGAAAGGGCTAAAAGAATTAATGAACAAGTGTTGATCCAAGTGGATATTGGTGGCCACCTGCCAATTCCACTTGGAACCCCACCATTGCTTCTTTCATTTTTTCACTTTCATTAATTCTAGCATAGTTTACTACTTTTACCAATTTTTCGGGTCCTAAACTTCCAGAGCTATTTTGAGTCCCTAAACAACATTTTTTTGGAAATCTACCACCAATGATTTTCTATCTAATATCGTATTTTTCTTCGTAGTCCTTAGAGAGATATTACCAGCGGGTTATCATGCGCGTCAAACTGAAATAATATGACCATGTCACGACCCCGGGAAGTTGGTTATCCAACTCACCCCAACGGGGCCCATAAACTCTTGGTGCTACATCTCCTTGGGTTAGGGTTTTGGTTGTTTAGGGCTTTCTCTTATTGTTCAATAATAAAAAGGCCCTTGAGCCTCATTGTAAGGTAGTTCAGAGGCATGTAGCTGCCACATCTCTTCTTAGAGGTAAGCTACCATCGCCCTAGCTAGTTTATTTCCATTTCTGTTTGTAAGCATATTTCAGTATTTTACATTAATGAAATGAAGTATTATTTCTATTGCATCTCTATGTTTATGGTTATCTTTGTAATTTGTTGTGTTCCTATTTAAATCCGAATCAAGTGAGTTGGTAAGGAAAATTCTCTTGAAGGACATTGTGCAGTCAGAAAGATAGGAAAACATAAGACAAGAACAAGGTGTAAAATGAGGCTCACCATGCAAATAGGAGACTATGAGATGGACCAGGTTATTTTGGATCTGGGATCAAATGCAAACATTTTGCCTAAATAGACAGGGGAAAGAATGGGGATACCTGCGCTGCAATGGTCTCCAATTAAATTGAGGATGGAAAACCAATAGAATATTATCCCTATGGGGCGATTGCATGGAGTGACCGTAGATATAGAAGGTGTGAGAACGTTGGCCGATTTCGAATTGATAGAGATTTTTTATGATAGCAATCCATACCCTGTGCTCTTGGGAATTAATTGGGCTATCGACATGAATGGGATCATTGATCTAAAATGATCATAGACTAAAACTAATGTAGAATTGATCAACCATCAATGAATTGAATGTTAGTTGAAAGTACGGAAATTAAGGAAACCTGCTTGAGAAGAAGACTTTACGATAGTTGATTAACCATAAGAAAGATGTATAACAGAAGAGAAAACAGTAAAAACATAGCGATACTAGACAACAAAGTTGATTACGGAGTTCGTCCCTGATGGACTATGTCTCTGGGTCCACTTTCGTGATGGTCGACCGCTTTATTAGGATTGAAACCAAGGAGTTCGACTACACAGAGAATATACTAGAGTAAATGTTCTCATAGGCACTTCTGATCACTTTCAAAAGGAATCTCTCTAAACTAGATTTCCAACGCCTGTCACAATTCCTAATTCTGACTCTGAATGCTCCTGTTACACTGAAAACAAAACTACCTATGACCTCCAGAATCTACATACAAAAGCTAAAACCACTCTCTCCCCTTCAATGAAGAAAAATTGCCTCTTATAGCCCTGCAGGTACATCAAAAACTCCTTTGGCTATATTCAAGATGAATTGGTTGTAATCTGGATAGGTTTTGAGCTCAATCTAGTTGTAAATTGACACATAGGCTAGGTTCTAGGTCTTCGAATTAATTTGTGACCAAAACTTAGTTGAAAACCCAAAAATAACTTTATAATATAATAGAAACCGTTTGCGGTCAGGTTAAGGTGCGGATAGCTCATGTGAGCAGATGACTGAACCTGTGGTTTGGATTTCAATGGTTCCACTAACGGTTGGCCATCGCGGTTGACGGTGTGGTGAACTACACTGTCACATGTCCACAGTTTTATAACCCGCTGCGATTATGAACCCATTACGGCTAACCTTGTCCCTGTCACATGTTACAACCCACGTAGTTTCCCAAATCGGTGATTAATTGAAACTCTACCTACTTACCTTCTCACATGCCTTTAACCCCTCACGGTTTCCGATGTCATTACATCTGATGGTTTAGAACTTTGATCTGATGGTTAACGTTACTCGTTCACATGATTAACAGTCCCGCTGCAGTTTGAGAACACGATTAGGGACTGTGTATTGTTTATTTGTATTGTTTCTTAATGTTTTAACATTAATATAGCCCAAGAGCTATTACAAAGGGTTTTATGTATTGTTTAGAGCTAGGGTTAGGTTTTTATGTGTGATGTTTTAACACATAACTTGGTTTTGTATTGTTTTAAGAGGTTTAGAACTTAGGTAATGGTTCTAGTTTTGTATTGTTTTTGTTTTATATTTAGGATTAGGGTTTAGGTTTTACATTAGGTGTAAAATACCCTTTTAAAACCAATGTCACAAAACGATATTAGAAACATTTGTTACAATATGACATAGAACCAAATGTGCATCGTCAACACAAGTGACATTTGCAATGACAACCTGACGACGAACCATATCAAACCTCTAGAATGGACAACACACCCATGTCGATGATCAACCTGTGAGTGGACGAAAAAACCCAAATCTTGTGAAGCAAACAACAAACACATGTTGACAACCAGGTGCTAAACCATCTCAACTGAACGCCATGAAAAACCATAAGCATTACCTGAACAACCTAATCCATAACCAATACTGTCGAAACTATCGAAACTGAACTGAATGCTGATGATGACACAGAACACTGATGATGACACTAAACACTAACGATGAACTGTGTAATTGATCTGATGATGATCCTCCTAGATCAATCACCAATTTGAAGAAGCAGACAATGTCGTTTGAAAGGAAATCGCTCCGCGTTGTTGTATCATTGGACCTTGAGGAAGGATTGCACTATGCTGAACCAATCCGTGACTATGAGGAAAGTGATGATGATTTAGATCAAATATATAAAATAACTATGCAAGACCAAGATTGGGTGGATCTGGCAACTGATGGACAAATTGCATGGGACCGTGAAAGCTCATGTACCTCATATTCAAATGAAGAGTTGGAGCATTGGCAGAATTGGTTGCATGAAGTATCTATGTTGTGTTGTAATATGATGACTAAATCAATGCATTGTCTATCATAGGAGGTAATAAATTTACCTTATTATGATGGTTTAACTAATGGAGATAAGTTTTTGGATGCCTTTGAGAGAGAAGTACTTGAGGACCATCGTTTCCAAGCACTAGATTTGGCATTGTGCACTACGTCCGCACAATGGTGGGGTACGCATAAAGACAGCTTTGATGAATGGCGCGAGTATAGTAGAATGATGAGGTTGCAATTTGGTCACCCAAAATTTTGGCTAACTAAGAAATATGATGGGAGAAATGATCTATGCAATAATTTAGCAAAATGGACTAAGATTTATGGAACGGAGCCGGAACCAGAGTGGGTGCATTTATTCTCTCACATAATGGATATCATCCTTATGAATTGGTACCTGGAAATGGAGCTCTACCATGGCACCGCGAAGTGGGATATCTGAAGGGAAGGATATTTTATGACCTTCAGCTTCGAGGATGGGTTCTAAAGCACCAACAAGGAGCTGCAGGAGGTTAAGGCATCAATCTTCAAAATACTGAATGATCCTTTGGAATTATTTCAACTAGATTGGAGCACCCAACTATGCCATGCACTAGAATGCTATAATATAACTGGCAATGGGGAGGATGAGGATCCAAGAAATATTAACATCCCAGAGGCAGAAGGCCACTACAAAGTTGAGGGACCACAGATATAGAATCCATACATCATTGCATTGTTGAAAACTTGGCAAGTAAACAATGGCACAGAAGCAAAATTGAAATTTGCAAAGGTTGAAGACTATTGGGATGATGCCATAGTAGATAAAGTCGTTGAGCTGCTCCACGAATATTAGTATTTGTTTCCTACAAACTGTTCGGACCTGAAAGGCATCATAGGAGACTTGGGCATAAGGAAAATTACCTTGAATCCGAATGCGAGGACAATTAAGCAAAGGCCATATCACCTTAATCCCAAATACAAATAAAAGGTTTGCTTAAAGTTGGATAAGATTCATGAGGCAGCCATTATCAAATGAGTCGAGGAATCTAATTGGGTGAGCCCAATGGTAGTCTAGGAAAAGAAACATAAGGGAGAAATATGAATTTGCATAGATCTTAGGAAGCTTAATGATGCCTGCATTCATGATCATTTTCCAACACTATTTATAGATGAAGTATTGGATAATGTTGGAGGGAAGGAGGCCTACTCATTCACTGATGGGTTCTTTAGGTACCATTAGATTAAGATCATGCCAGAAGATAGGAGTAAGACCACCTTCGCAATAGAATGGGGTTGTTTCCAATATACAGTGATGCCATTTGGACTTAAGAATGCGTTGGTGATATTCTCGCGTGTAGTTATCACGACATTCAAAGAATTCTTTCACAAATTCTTGGAGTTATATTTTGATGATTGGACAGTGTTTGGGATAGTAAAGTGCCATGTAGCCAGTTTTCGCTTGATGTTGGATACATGTCGAAGGTATCATATTGTGCTAAATTTGAAGAAATGCTTGTTTTGTGTCCCTTTCGAAATTTGTCTGGGTCATGTGGTGTGCAATCAAGGATTAATGATGGACCCTACTAAGATCACAATCATAGTCAATTTGAGGCTCCATGAAGTGTCAAACAACTGCGCGCAATGCCGGGCCATATGGGGTACTATCAAAAATTCATCAAGATTTATGCTCAGATTACCACGCCTATGGAGAAGTTGCTGAAGAAGGATGCTACATTCTGTTGGGATGAAGAATATCAGCACAGTCTGGATGTATTGAAAGAAAAGATGTTCACCGCACTGATCCTAGTCTTCCTAAATTGGAAGAAGGAATTCCATGTGCATGTTGATGCCTCATGCATTTCTCTAGGAGCAGTGCTAACATAGATTGGTGAAGGGGAGATGGATCATCCTATAGCATTTGCAAGCATAAAATTGTCAAAGGCTGAAAATAATTATTTGACGACAAAGCACGAAGGGTTGGCTATGATGTACACACTCCAAAAATTCAAACATTACCTGCTGGGTAGACATTTCAAGATGTACACAAACCATTCTGCATTGAAGTATCTAGTCAATAAGCCTGTGTTGGGGGGGGAATATGCACATGGTTGAGGTTATTTCAAGAATATGATTTTGAGGTAATTGTGAAGCCAGGAAGGTTAAACGTAGGACCTGACCATCTGTCGCGCATTGATACGGGAGAGGAACTTACTAATTTGGAGGAAGGATTGCCTGACGCATAGCTCTTCACGGTGCGTGTAGTGGATAATCACTTCATGGATATTATCCACTTCTTGACTACAGGGAAGACTCCACAAGGATACACCAGTCAGATGAAGAAATAGTTGGTGGTCTACACATAAGATTTCTCAGTAATTGCAGGACATTTGTATAAAATGGGATCAAACAAGATACTTTGATGATATGTGCCCAATTTCAAACGAAACAATATCCTCGTTGAAGCTCATGGAGGAGCTGCAAGAGGGAATTATGAAGGAAAAGCAATAGTGCAGAAGGTTTTTTGCAGTGGGTTATGGTGGCCGATGCTGGATAAAGATTCTAAAGCATATTATAGGGCATGTGATGCATGTCAGAGAATGGGAAGGCCATCACGAAGGGATGAGATGTCCCTGAATCCACATATGTCATTGCACGAAAAATGGGAAATTGATTTTGTAGGACGGATTCAGCCCCCAGGCAAGAAAACAGGTGCGTGTTATATCATCACCATGACAAATTATTTGACCAAATGGGCAAAGGCACATCCCGTGAAAGATTGTACAGGAGCAACAACAACAAAGTTTTTGTTTGAAGATATGTTCACCAGGTTCCATTTCTCGAAGGTATTTATGATTAACCATGGTACATATTTTCTCAATGAAATGATCAGCCCACTGACAGAAGAGTTCAAGGTTTACCATCAGAAAATTACACCATATCATCCTCAAGCCAATGGAATGGTTGAGGATTTCAATAAAACATTCAAGAATGTGCTGACAAAGATTTGCAATGCACAGCGGAATGATTGGGATGTGTGCATACTAACAATATTATGGGCATACAGGACTACTTGCAAAAATCTCACAAGTCATACACCTTTTTAGTTGGTCTATGGTGTAGAAGCTCTAATGCCTATGGAGTATATCGTGCCTAGTCAACGCATAGAGGCTTTCATAGGAATGTTGGACCGTGAAGCCTTAGAAGAACGACTCACGCAGCTAATGGAGCTTGAAGAAGATAGGTTTTTTGGCATAATCGTCACATAAAACTACCAACATTCAAGGTAAATGACTTCGTTTTATTATATCACAGTAAGTTTGCTAAGTTTCTATGGAAGTTTCCGATGCACTGGCCGGGGCCATATGTCATCAAAGAAATTACAGATGGTGGTGCAGTTCGGCTCGCGAAGTTGAATGGAGAACCATTTCTAGGAAGGGTAAATGGAAATTGCTTGAAGCCATGCACAGGGGATCCAACCCAATAGCAACATGACAACAGCATAGTCTTAGTGCTATAGGAAGTTACAAGTGAGCGCGGGACTATAAACTACACTTCCTGGTTTGTAGAACTACGTGGTAGGGGGGATACACAAAAAAGGATGATGTCACAGTACTAGGAGCGACGCGAAGAGAGTTGCACTATAGAGGGAGCTACTGTGCAGCATAGCCAGAAAATGACCATTACATTCACTATTCATGATTTGACAGCCAAGAGATAGTTAAGAGAAGTGGGGGTGTTATAGACATATTTGGGCACTGCAACCCCAATCTTATATTTCAATAAACCAAGGACTCTTTAACCCTTAAAAGTGTTGTCTCATACCCTAAAGGATTATGGTCAACTAATTACATCATTCCCTAAACGTTCCACCTGAAAAACCATTCAGAACTGGCCAAAACTGAACCATATTGACTACTCCACTATCAAGGTGTGATGGATACTAACTCCTACACTAGCCAGGTGTGATGCATACTAAAGAGGCCTTCTATGGGTTGCGATGAGCGAGAACGGAAAAAAGTCTGAGACAATTTGCTAAGTGGATGCTCATGGAATCTTCTAGAAACTTCTCCTATGACACTTGCCTCTCTCTGAATTCACACAAGGATGAGTAAGAGATCCAAGAAATCTCCAAATGGAACCAAGAACAACAAGTGGAATGACACTAATCAAAAACCCAAAGATGACTCACACCCTTGTAGACATCTATAAATGGATCCCTCATCTGAGAGATCTGGAGGCTGGAATTTGCTAATTTGTAAGGAAGTGCTGATAGTTTGTCTTTGAGAAGGAGCATTGTACTGTTGGGTGATCTTGCTTTTCATGAGGTGAAGAGGGCTTTGATGCTGGGAGGATGATGTTGGATCAGACAACTGGGTTGTAATTCTCCCTTCTATTTTAATAAAGTTCTTTGAGTTTTCCTACATACAATCGTGTACTTGTGAATATTGTTATTTGTGAATGCAATTGTATGTTCAATGTATTTCTAATTTTGCATTGTTTACGATATAATAGATCGAGATGCTTTGATGGTGTTTTCTTACTTTGTTTCTATAGATATTCTCTAAGCGGGACAAGTAGGAGAGGAGATGCAAGCTCCATCAAGGGGGAGAGAAATCAAGCAAGGAGTCAAGCAGAAGATCCAAGTTGGTCCCTTTGCTTCTCTCTTTTCTATCATACATAGAGGAAATCGCAAATTGCTTTGATTGTTTGTTTCTAGGATAGCTACCAATCCTAGTGGGACTAGCAGATTGAAAAGACACTAGTTTTCCCAGAAACAAAATGGTGACTTCGCCAAGGATCGATTAGTTTGTTTTGTCTATTTTGTTGTTTGTTTTATAAAATATAGATGGAGCCTGAAGTTAGCCAGATAGCCTTTGAACTTCTTTTGCTCTGCAATTGCAAAGTAGATGAATTCTACTTCAGTCAATCTCTGGTTTAGTTTATAAACTGAACATCTGACCTACAAGCATTCTAGATGCCCTTTTGGTAGCTCATTAACATCCCAAGATCATATCTCTGTACTTTGCTCTTTACTGTCCATAATAACTCAGGTTAACTCACTTAAATCAGTTGCAAATTTGAGCTAAAACCCATCTCAATTGCACTCCCTGGCCCATCGCACTGTCTATCACTGGAAGCCAGTATGCATCGCACTTCCCGATGGTAGCAGGTGAGATGCATCCTTGTTCTTGTAAAGCACAGGTGTGATGACTGAGTAATCCTATTTCACTCCTTGAAATTTGGGGTTTTTGTCCTTGTTTTCAGCTATGTTTAATTGTTTTTGCTGCTTATGAACAATATCTAATTGTTGAAGCCTCCTTGCATTACATAGACCAGCCTCCATTGATTAGGATTAGTAAATGTTTTATGTATTTTTCCATCATTTACAATCCTTTGTCGAAAAGTTGCTTAAATGAATCTATTGTTTTGGTGCAAAAAGTGTCGTAATTGTCATTTTGTGTCAAAAAGAGGAGTGTCGTAAAGTCTTCCTTCTCTAGATAGTGAATTGAACTTTGTTTCGTGTATTTGATTTGAATTGTTAATATTTGAAGTGTCAAAAGCATTTTTCTATTCGAAATCGAAAAGTGTCGTTTAGTCTTCCTTTCATTTTGAAAAGAAATTGTCAAAATGTCACTTTGAAGAAAATATTTCAAATCTATACTTAGTTTTTCCTTTTGGCATTCTTCACATTAAGGGAACGAAAAACAAATACATGCATTTGCATTTTAATTTAGAATGTGTGCGAAAAATGATTTAGGAAAAGTGCATTTAGTATGTGCTCTTTGCTCTTTGTTTGAAAGAATTGTAATCTTCTTTCCTTAGTAGCTAGGATTTTCATTGCTAAAAATAAACAACAATTGCTTATCATTTTAGATTGCATATTTAGGAATTTTACATATACATCACGCGGTGAACCATTGAAAGACAAACTTCTAAACAAGATCAACTATAAAATAAATTTCAATGAACTTAAAAATGCTTTGGAACCTAACACAACACATCTAGAGGTCTAGGCTAGAGACGTGATCTGGCGTCGTAAAATCTAGTAACTATCATTTTCATTGAAGGTTGGGTGATTCCTCCTCTTTGATGTGACAAGTGCTATCACGGAATTGTTCTCCCCGTACCGTCAAGTATATATTGGGAGACCACAATAGGCTTTTATCCTTTATCCATAGGAAGCCGTGTCTACCGCCCTATCGATCGCAATGCACTGAACACAAAATTCGAGAAGATTAACTGTTGTACATAAGTCCTTGGTAATTTCTCTTTAATTTATCACCAAGGAATATATTGCAGTTTTGTGATTGGTTTGGTAATCCCTTTGTCTAGATTTCCAGAGTAGTCACTTTCGTTCCTTTTAGACTCCTTAAAAGAAAAGGTCCATCTGAGCACTTGTCACTTCAGGCTCATTAAAAATCGAAGGGGACTAGAGTCATCTTTAGCTTTTTCTCAACTCTTAAAAATTGAAAAAGCAAAGTTGTGTCAAGGCGTCATTAAAATTTATTAATTCAGAATAACATCCCTGTTCCTTCATTGGTCTTAAGTTGAGATAATGGAATCCACCAATCAAGGAATGTTGGGTCCCTATAATACTAGTGATTACCCCATTACTATTGCAGTTATACCCCTTATTAATATTGTTGTGCCCCTATTGTCCCCCATATTGCTATTACTGTGCCCCATAGAATCCCTCTATTATTATTTTTGTGGCTTTATATTATTATTGTTAGGTCGGCTAGGTTATATTGTGACGCCTTAGACTCCTATATATAGAAAGGAGTTTTTGTCATTTGAATCATCGAAGAATTGTTCATTTATGTAATGTAAAGGAGGTTTCCCCCTTGAAGAGGCTGAATTCTAAGGCGTTGATCTATCCTTTCTATCTTTCTTGAAGCTGGTTTCATAACATTCGGTATCAGAGCTTTGGATTCTAGGGTTTCGCTACTCCAAACAGGTCATCGTGGAATTTTTGCTATAACTTTTTTTCTGCGACGTTTCAGAATTTGAAAACAAATCCCATTTGAGAAGACATCACGCTAAATCTTGGGTCTGAATTTCAGAGCTTTTTGTGTTATATTTACGGAGATATGATCTAAGGAAGTTGGTCTTTTTGCAGACTCCTAAATTACATTCCAAACAGGTGACCTAGGGAAACTCGTCATAATTGTTTCTCTGAGCGTTGGATTGAAATTTCGTAAGAAGGTGCAGAAAGAGGACGGACTGTAGTTTCTTCTATATATTTTTCAAAGCTAAAAGTCGAAACAGTGACTCGTGGCACATTGTACAAGTTCGCTCTACTGAACTAGTCTATAATCAGGTCACTATGGGAAATTTTGCATAACTCTTCCTTGGAGAATCCAATTTGGATCAAACTGGTGGCATGGGAAAGAGGACACAGACAGCTACCGCAGGTCGCAATTTCAGAATTGGATGTTCTGAAAGTACAGAGATACATCAGAGGAAATATCGAGCTCCTACAAGTGAAAAAAAAAGGTGTGTAGATTCTTTTAAATTTTTGCTTAAGATTCATTTGAAAATTTATTTTGAAGGAATTCAAAGGGCTAGTAGAGCATTATTATAGGTAACTGATTCCCCGAGGAAAGAAAATGCAAACACCTAGTAAGGAACCTGAAAGCTGTACCATGACTCATGAAGAAGAGGAAGAAATGCTACATGATATATCAAAATTATAAGAACAAGTGCAGCAAATGTCACTCTCACAAAAGTTAACAGAAGCTAAGATAAATGGCATGGAAGCTAAGATGAATGGCATGGAAGCTAAGATGGACAATTTGAAGATAGATTTGAACACAAATTTGAAAACAGACATGGTAGGTTTGAAGACAGATTTTACAAATTTTCTACAAGAAATACTTACTAATGGTGAAAAGGTAGTAAAGGAAACTCATGATGCGAACAAAAGAAATGTTAATCATGATATCATAGACTCTAACTTGGGATCAAAGACCCACCATATTCCAAAAATCGATATGAGGAAGTTTGATGGCAAGGATCCCGCAACATGGATATTACAGATGGAGCAATTTTTTGATCTCAATAATGTGCAAAACACACAAAAGGTACGTATGGAAACTTTATATTTGGAACCAAATCAGTTTGTATGGTATCAATGGATTTGCTCTCATAAAAAATTTATCACTTGGGAAATTTTTACGGAAGAATTGATACACATTATGAGGATACAAAAAGCAACACTTTTTTTACCCAATTGATAAGTCTTAAACAAAAGGGTTCAATAATGGAGCACATTGAGGAGTTCCAAAAATTGAACATAAGGGTAAAATATATTCCAAAGGAGCATAGGAT
>APFE030999551.1:0-12844 GCA_000404065.3 Pinus taeda
TAAATATTCCAAAAAGAGCGGGAATGGGACAGTATTTCCATCTATTATTGGCAGCTAGAGTCAGTCATGTCGCCCTTGAACAAAGCACTCAAAACAAAAGTCTCCTCCGCTTGGGTGGGATTTAGTTTGACTTAGGTACACCTTAACCTTTGTTATTGAGTCAGTTCTCCCCCGATTGGTTATCTCTTCCAATCATATGGAGGGTTCGCTCGTGCCTCCTGCATGACGAACTTATACAGATTCATCATATGCTGCCATAGTCACATTGAGTCGTGCTTTTGTTCAAGGGAAGTTAGCCTGAGTCGACCTCTCTACAGTGTCTCTTGACTCATTTTTCAGTCGACCATCCCTGGTTGTCAGTGTCTTGTCTATCATCACATCAGTTGTATTGGTCCTTTACTCATGCCGGTTTGAGAAGGGCTCCATTGACTTCTTGCTGGCAGGTCTTGTCCTTATCAACGATGACATCTTGCTCTGAGGATAGGCCTAGAGCCACACCCTGGCCCTATTTTCATTATTGATAGGTCACCTTGTGCTCAACATCGATCAGTATCATGGGTCTTTGACTGAGTGGTTTCCTTTGTGTTCGAAATTAGCTTAGACTATCACACATTGGGATTTGTGCAGTACCTTGGTTTCCATTTGACCCTATTGGTGGATACCTTTCCTCTGTGTTAGCTTTCATTATTGGTTGGTTCAGAGGGTTTCTGTTGTGTGCTAGCCACATCTTTTGTACGCCGGAAACATGCTTCGGTCAAGTTACTACATCTTTTTCGTCCGATTCCTTCCACATTATTGGCCTATGGGTTACACTCGCACTAGATTGATGAAGGATGCCTTAATGCCTTCCTTATAGCAGATCTTTCCCCATCGAATACGACTCATTGCTCTGGGGCAAAGATCTAGAGTCCATTTGGTAGTACCTTGGGATTTGCAGTCATTAGTGGCAGATCCTTCGCTATCGATAGTGGGAAACCATCATTGTCTCTTGATTGATAGATTCTTACAGGTGTTTGACTCCAGCTCATCTATTCACACTTGTTAGATTATACTGGGTACCTTGACGCTCATTATCATTATCAGTGAGTAGTCTCATGTTTATTAACGGTATACATCAATGATCGGTAATTAGACGATTTCTCTCGTGGTCAACTTCAGATCATTTATTCCCATGGTGTAGAAATGTACCATGGTGGTCGGTGAAGACCTTGGGTTGCATTAGCATTCATTGGTTCACTTGACAGTTGCTCATGTTGCTGCTAGTTGATACCACTCCACTTTATATGTTGTAGTCATTCATGGCGACATTCTATATGCTGACACTTGAGTTTGAAGTGTAGTACCATCTTACTCCCTCATGTTCATTTGGTACTTTTGGGACCAGTCTTTAATAACAGTGATCAGATTCATCCTTTAGCATCATTGACATTCTTATATGTGATATTCAGACATGTACTTGTTCGATCATGATTAGATGATCCATTATGTATTTTCCAATCTTCTATACTTGTATACTTAGTGGATCTGCTTGTACTTGATATGCGGACATGATTTACTTTCTCTGAGCATGGGTATGCGCGCCTCAGACAATGTTTCTTTCTGATCTGCTTTTGTGGCTTTGTAGGCTGAACTCTGGTGAAGTCCTTCTTATTTTTTGACAGGTTTCCTTTCCATGTACTTACTTAATACATTTCGGCCATCATGTACCCCTTCTGACCTCATATATTAGGGGGCATCTGTTATAGCTCCGAATTTCACTCTTGATGTTTGTGATGCTGCACTCATGGCCTAGGGCAACCCTTCCTTCTAGACTTGGTGCAAATACTTAAAAAATAGTGTTTTATTCCATGTACACGACATTTCCCTGAGCTAAACGCGTGTGTACGCGGGTCTGTATATACCCAACCCGCATATATGTCTTAAAACACTTAAAAAAAAAATTAAATCTACTTAATTTTAGGTGGATATCACGGGTTTTACCTGTTGATTACCTATTAGTGCCTGTGGCCCAACTATTCCCAATAGATTCCCAACTAAAAAACTACTTTGGGGGAAGTATAAAAAGGCTTCAATGGGAAGGCCTAAGGAAGGAGAGAATAGAGAGAAAAATCACTCTACTGAGAATATCCCTGATCAGGTCTAAGGATCCTTGTGCTTCCAACACTTCCCCCATTACAGGAAACCCTTGTTTCCTTGAGTTATAATGTCTTTCCATTAGTTGAGATATCCTTGTGTGAGGCATGGAAGGATCCTTTTGAAGACTTGGGATTGGACGAATCCGGAGGACTATTCCACTTGGAGCCTACGAGAGGAAGATTTAGGTGATATCATTCCTTATTTTGCTTTAGTTATCTGCAATAAAGAAACATTTGTCTTGTTCTCGAAATCAATCTTCTTCATGCTTATGATGTTGTTATTATGGTTTGCATATGAATAGTTGTTTCAATTGTATAACTAACTACCTTTCAGTATATATGAAGTTGATTTCTTTATGATGCTTGGTCTATTTACTGCTATGCTTCTTTGAATTGGTTATTTTGCAGGTTTAAGGATCGAAAGAAACTCCAAGAGGGTTTGGACCCTGGTTGGATCTACCCAAACGAAGGACCCCCAGGTGCACCTCTCTTCACGTGGTTTGCTTATATTAGTATCATGACTGTGTGGAATGCTTGTTTTTCATTGTAGATAACCCCCACTCTGCTAGGGTATTGTCCCAAGACCCTAGGGGACTTTGTCCCTCAACAAATGTCCAATATTAGAATCAACACAACTCTACAATGTCAAACCCTGCTAGGAGAGATAAAATACTAGAATGTGTAACTTCAGAGCCCCAAGAAAAAAAAGTAGGGAGTAGTAAAGGTGCTTATGAGAAGTGATAAGAAGAGGCTTAACTGGGCAAGTGATTCCACCAACCATGAGTTGGAAAATAAAAAAAAAGGAGCAAGTCCTTCCAAGAAAGATGTCAGGGGTGCGGAAGCGGAACAAAACATCAAGCTAGGCAACCAACCACAAATTTTAGAATTTCTCAAGAACATGAGGAATATAGAACATGGGAGAACTAAATCCATAGGAGGTAACTCAAATGTCTCTACGTTTAAATGAAATTTGTATCATGGAATATCAAGGTACTGGGAAACCCCATTAAATCCAAGTAAGTTAAAGATTTAGTTAAAATGGAAAAACTGCAAGTCTTATTTTTGCAAGAAACAAAACTACAAAAAGAGGAGGTCCTAGCTCTATCTAGGTCATTCTAGAGAAATGGTTCTGGTATAGCTCAAAGATCTTGTGTAGATTATAAAGGCCTGGGTACATTCTGGCCAAACACTTTTTTCGTTGATGTTAAAAGATAGTTCCATGACAAGATATTGGGTGCCTCTTAGGTTAAAAGACAAGTACAAAAAATAAACAATATCCTTTGTAAATGTTTACGGCGCGGTCATCTACAATGAGAAAGGTGAATTTTTGGATTTCTTAATAAGATTAAACGAGGAATAATTGCATATTGACAATATTTTTTTTGTGGAGACTTCAATATTGTTCTTCGCTCTTCATAAAAACGTAGAGGAAGTATCATTAGATATCCCTTTAGATAATGGTTGGAATATCTCATTAAAAAATAAGATCTCTGAGATATAGCCCCCAAAAAAAAGAAAATACAATTGATCCAATCAGAGAAGATGTTCTGAGCATATTACCGCTAGGTTGGATTTGTTTCTTATCTATAACAATTGGTTGGTAAAAGGAATTGAGTGATCCTCTTTAATTTTGGCTTGGGGGGATTCATACCATAGACATATCGAGCTAGATATAGACCCTCCTGAGTATTTGGGTCCAATCTCATTTTGATTTAACCCAGGGTGGTTTCCAAAGGAAGGAGTAATAGATCTAGTAAAACCAGCTTGTGAAACTCTCGTAAATGGATCCCCCACCTTTCAGGGAGTCTAAATTAAAAATGGTGACACAAGCTCTTTGAAACTAGATAAAAATCAATTCTAAGCCTCTAAATCAAGAAAAATATGAATTCATCAGACAACTTGAGACTCATCAAGACCAGATGGATAATGATCCAATTACAGAGTGGCTCATAAAATAAGTAAGTAGATTCGCCTTCTCAGCAAGAAAGAGGAGAAATATTGGTGGCTAAAGTCGAGAAGTCTTTGACTCAGGGATGGGGATATGAATACTTCCTTTTTTCACAAGTAATATAGAGCTAGGGAGATCAAGAACCGGGTCAAATAAATCATTTCATAGGTTCAACCAAAAATATCCATAGGTGCCTCGGGTGAGACCTTGCCTGATTTGTAGGTGTTGCCGAAAGGGCCAGTACCCAATGGGGTTTTTGTTGGTCTCATCACGTGTAATATTGCAGGTTGGAAATTGAAAAGTGCCAACATTTGATTTTAAGGAATATTTAGAAAATGACTAGCCAGGTAATGAGATGTCGAACTAGATTCTAGTAATATAAGAAAATATTGAGACTGCATGGTGGATATCCCACCTAATTCTCCTCTTGCACTAATGGAAATAATCCCACTACCATTCCAAATCTTGTGGTGATTTGGAGGGTCTCTCAATTCTCCATTTTGTTCTTATGGAGTAGAAGAACTAAGGGTCTCTCTCTCTTGATCAAATATTTCACTTCCTCCATCCCTTTTGTTGACCCCAATCCCCTACAATTTTAGGAAGGGACCCTCATTACTTGTTTTATGAGTAGCCCCTTTCCCATGATCTGACTTGCCTCCTTTTATAGTGTTTTTATATCCATTTAATTTTGGATATAAGTTTTCATATGTTCCCATTTCCTTATCCTTCTATATTTTTTTGTTCCTTACCTCTCTATTAGTTTGCTAACAAGCCTTCCATTGGATCCTTTCTAATTCTTTTTCCTTCTATCCCTCTATCTTCTTGTTAACTGAGCTCAGAAAGGAAGGCCCCAATTTTAAGCTTTTATGGGAGAGGATTTTTTCCTCTTCTAAGGAGGATTCCACTATTTGTTGCTATGATATTGGATTGTTTTCTAATGGTGGCATGGATGCATCATTTTTCTCTAGTTCATGCCATGGTCCCAAATTTTGTACCTTTTTCTTATACATTCGTTCCGATAATTTCCACTTCATCAACCACCGAATTGAGAGCCTCAAATTTGTAATTTTTCTCATTTTGGCCTTTACAAGATCCTTCCCCTACCCCTGAAGTGGATCACTTAGGGGAAGTTAGTCCTTTCCCTTTTTTCCCATTATGATTTGGTTGCTTTAAAGGATTGTTATTTTGTTTAGCTAGGCCTCTTCTCCTCTCTTGTTGCTTCCATTGTTATCCTTCATTTCCTTGTTTTTTCTGCTCCTCTTGCTTTGTTTTGTAGCTTCTTTCAAAGTTATCAAATTCATGGAAAACTTTGCATTTAAAAGGAAGTTGATCGTAGTTAACCTCCTAAATATGGGTCCAACTATCCCAATTTAGGGTTATTTCTATTGGGATCCCCTTGTCCAAATCCACCTCCACATATATCCTTGCATAAGAGAAGATCCCCTTTGGTTTCTCGGTTTGATCAATGTATTTCCCCATTATATTGTTGATATTTTGAGAGTAGTATCATTCCAACAATGTAGGGAAAAAAAGGAATATTTACTCAAAAATGGAGGATAGATGGGACATTAATATTAGGGTTAAAATTTTGGCTCCATCGACCTAGATATAACCTTTGGGCCCCCATGAAGTAAGGTCTACTTCAAAAGATCAGGTTTGGTCATCCTTGTTCTCAGAAAAGAAGGTAAAAATACCTTTTCCGCAAAAATACGAAGTGATAGAACCCTCGAACATGGGTTTCCAATTTTTTTCAACCCAAAACCTCATAGAATGTAGGGAGGGATGAGTCCCCATGAATTGGCCTCCCAAGCTACATTCAGCCAGTTGCATGGCTTGCGCTCTTGACTATGGTACAAAAGTCTCAACCTTTGAAACTTATTCTAGCCTCTTAACAAAATGAGAAGTCTTTTCCTTTTGGTACCACAACCCATTTGTGACTAATGAGTTAAAGTCATCGATATCTAGAACATTGGGTGGGAACACAAGAAAATACCCACTCGATCTAGTCATCTAGCCACAGAAAATGCATTATATCTGCCTTAGGGATCATGTTGACAAAAATCAAAAGAGGTATAAATTACCAACATGAATGAAAGTTTGAATGTATTAAGGACCATTATGAGTGAAGTCAAGAGGTAAAAACTAAATTATTTAAAGTTGGTACATACATTTAAGTTGGATAATTTGCTTCTATACAATTTACACTGACATTGTTTTCTTGTATGGTACCATCTAATATTAAAATGATTAAGGATGCAATTTTATGTATAAAAGAATTTGATAGCTTTTGAAATTCCAAATAACCAAGAATAAGGAAGATGAAAATTTTGATATTTATATATAGTTGAAATAAATTCAAAACCCTAGGTTCTTAACTCAAGCCAACAATAATGTCCATTAGAATTGGCTTATTCAATATCCTAAGCTAATAAGGTCTTACTCAAGAATTAATGACCATTATAGGAATATATGTAAATAATAATAAAATAGAATATGGGGTATAATATGTTTACCATACATTCATTATACATTCAAATAAACAAAAATAACACTATAAATTTTAGCGGTGGAACCATCACATAGTCCTTTCTACCTATTCCATAAGAAAACTCCTTTTAACTACATATGATCCTCAAGAGTTTTATTTATTTTTTTCTTCCATACAATCACTACAAACAAGGAATTAGATACAAACCTAAACTAACTCATCCTTTCATTTACATTTCTTATACACACTCTAGATTGGTTAAAGTTATTACAAGGTAGTTATAAATTCCCTCTATACAACCATATAGCACAAAGACACAATAACACGCTAACTCTAGTTATAGCCTTATTATTTGGCATGCAAGTCAACAAGAAACATCAATTAATATTCAATGTGTAGTGAAAAATTTGGTGCACAAGTCTTGAAAAGTACAAACTAGTGTGCTAATATGATCCCAACACTATGATTATCTCATCCTTGAGAGAGTGAAACTTATCCTTGCAAAATAGAAGTCGTTGAAGTAAGATCCTACTTCACCTGCTTAATGAAATCATTAAAAATTCTAAGGTTTTCATAAGAAGTCATTAAGGTCTCTATATCCTACTAAAATTTGGTAATTGATTCTAAAGTTCTTTTTAATTTTGTTGGCTTAATACTCTTATGAATCTAGAAAGCTACAATAGTATTGAGTTGGAAATATATCAAGCTAGTATAGTTCCTCCTTGCATGTTCCTAGAATTGTGCTAATTGATTAGTAAGATGTTGTTCCTTAGATGGCACCATCATAATCTACTTAGTTAGGGTAGTCACCTCAAAGATGATATCCTTGCATGCACTCATAGGGAGTTCATGAATGAATTGTTTCTTCTTACTAATATATGCTTTCTATTGTTGAATCTCATCATCTTGGTGACTTCTAGAACATTTTGCAAATTTCAAGTACAGAGAGTGAAAGCCAAAGTCAACTAGGCCCAAAATCGTATTCACCCTAGCCTTCAAATTAAAAAACAAGTAATGAATAACACTAATCTATTTTTTAAATTAAAGGCTTGTAGGGGTAGGAATTGACTTAAAATTTTCTTGCAACTATATATTTTCATCATGGAGGGCTTGGATTTCTTAACATAATTGAGAAAGCTTCATTAGTTCAGAAGTAGGTGGGTTTATCTCTATTGGTATGATTTGGATAGTATAATATAATTCATCAAGTATAGTAGTAAATGACTCATACTCAACTACCATTGGCGCATGTATTTTATTAAGTTGTTGATAAGACATTCCAAGCACTTAACGTTGTTTATAGAATTTGGCATCATTTCTAATACATGATTTGATAAATATGATGATTGTATTATAGAAAGGTCAAGTTCTGTGCATGGGTTCTATTGTGAGATTTCACCCCACTCCAAAGCATTATGAGTCACAAGAGCTAGAGGATATATGCAAAACACTCTCCATTGAACCCCTAGACCATGAAGGGCCCTCTTGCTAGGATTTGAAGTTTTTGTTGTTCTTGTTGAGTAGTCAATGTAGTGCCACTTGGTTCTTGAGGTGGAAAACCTTACTCCCTTATGGATTCTCCCAATTACAAAATAATGTAAAAAATTCTTAACTACTAGGAATAATCTTTTTGAATTAATTGATGAACTTCTATATGTGAAACTGGATTGTTTACAATATTCTAGAATTTCTTGGGAAAATAATATTTACTCAAAGGACTATATAACATGTTTTTATTGTGAATATTTATGAAGAAGCTCTTGGTTATCCTTGTCTTACTACTACAACTATGGTGTATTATGATGATAATAATTCATTTTTTACTAGTATCTTGTGTTGGCTAAGGGTATGGGTTAACTCCCTAGGTTCTTAAGTTGATTGTATAGATATGGTAGTTATGTTCCCTCCATGGATCCTCTTAAGTGATGTTATCCACCAAGAATAATTCTGTTGGTTCTATTTGTCTTGGTAAGACATATTTCATATGCTGCTTCTCTTTCTTCCCACCATTTTGATTCCTCTTATTCTCCTTCTCTCTACCTCTTTGTATTTTCAATTGACTTTATATCTCCATTCTTCTCTTGTTTATGTTTTATTCTTTCCTTCTTGATATCTACGATCTCAACCTCAAAATAAAGTCATGGGCATACATTCTCAAGCCATTGTGAAACTATTGTTTGAATATCATCCTTAGTAACATAGAAAGGCATAACGTCTATTAAAGCTTGTACATATACACAAGTTGTTATATAAACAATATACATATCTATTTTAAAACAAATGAAATCATCATACACAAGATTCTTTGGGATCTTAAGGAATCTAATAATCTCTTGCATCATATAGCTATACCAATATTGGAAAGACATATTGGTATTCAATTAATGTTTATTATCCTTTTTCTATGGACACATATTAAATTTTGGTGCTAGAAATGTCTATGTAATCTCTATATCAAAGTGTTTTCCTTTCGGTGCTTTCCATCATTGCATGGAGAAAGTACCAAGCTATAATGGAAGTCCTTACAATACACCTATTCCCTAAAACCATTTCTAATAAAATCATTCTAAAGGTAGAGAAACCAAGTCATATTGATGCCTTGATCACAACACTTAGCTACATAGATGACCCCCATTAGGGTCATCCATTTGTGTAGAATTTTCTAACCAATTTGTAAGATAATAACTATCGATCAAATATGACCTCTAGATCCTATATTGTAGAAATTGCCACATAGTTCATACCTCTATGTGTGTGATATTTCTAATAAATTTATTCTATAGTGACATTTTAGGCCATCAACACTCCTATTGCATCCCCTCCTTACCATAAAAATATTAAATTTAATGCAAAAGATCTAAGGGTTTAGGTATCTATATGTTGCCTCCATGCAAGTAACACAATAATAAAAAAATTTACTTTATGCAAAATGAGGCACATCTAATACATCATGATCTAGGTGGATATTAATGACCACTCGCCTATTCCACTTGGACCCCCAACATTGTTTCCTTTTATTTTCCTACTTTCCAACAAAATTTCCTATTTCAGTAGTTTTCTATTTTTGGCAGTTTTTCAGGTCTTGAACTTTTAGAGCCGTTTTGAGGCCCTAAATGATGTTTTCTGGGGAAACGAGAAAATAGAAAGCAAAGGCCTACATTTTCAATTGAAATTTCTTGTTCTTGGATATACCTTTCTAATGGGCTATCATGCATGCCAAATGGAGATCGTATGCCAAAGTTATGACCCCAGGAAATTGATGTTCCAACTAACCCCAGAGGGGCCCACAAGCTTTTGGTGCTTCATCTCCTAGGGTTAGGTTTTTAGATGTTTAGGATTTTACATTATTTATTGATGATAAAAAGGCCTGAGAGCCTATTGTAAATCCATTCAAAAGTCATGTAGCCGTCACATCTCCACTCACGGATAAGCTACCATTGCCTAAGCTAGTTTGTTTCTATTATGTTTGTAAACAATTTTCAACACTTGCTATTTATTAATTAAAATTTTATTTCATTGTATCTATATGTTCATGTTTAAATCTGTGTTTCATTTCATTCCTTCATAAATCCATATCAATGGTATCAAAGCAATATGCTCTTTCTCTATTTTTTCTGTGCATGTCCTCAATGAGGTTAGGGTATAAGAAGTTGGGACTTGAAATGGTTGAACCCTTGCAAGACTAGCCTCGCCAACCCTAACTACCTATCATGGCGGAAGAAAAGAAAGATGAGGGAGCGGGAGATCCTTTAAAAATGTTACTCAAAGAGGCCCTCGAGCAACAAAGGAATGAGATGATGGACACTTTTTCCCAGATCCTTCGACAGGTATTAATAGGCAAAGCATCCTCATCCAATAGTCACTTCAGAGACGTTGCCTCTTTAATGTACAAGTTAACTTTGACATTATATATTTGAAGGCCAGATAGATGCATATGCCCTAGATAGATGCTTAAATCTGCTGGAAGGATATTTTTTGGTCCATAATATTTCTGATAGAGAAATGAATACTTTTGCACTCCTCAAATTTGTCCCCCGAGTTGATAACTGGTGGGAAACTTACTATGAGTAGAGGGACAAGGATGAGCCCTCATTATTTTTAGCCACACCCTCTTGGAATTCTTTCTGATATCGTCAAGGAACAATATTACCCTATTGTGAGCTATGAAGATAAGTATATAAAATGGACCACACTATAGCGGAAAGGGACCAAGGCGTGCTAGAGTTCAAATTTTTTTTCCATACCCTATGCATGAAATTGGGTATCAAGGATTCTAAGAAGAATCTGGCATCAAGTACCGTGGTTGTATGCAAAAATAAATCTAAGAAAAAATGGATTTCTTGGATATCTCCTCGCTTGCCACAACATACATATATGTTGTCAAGATTAAGTAAACATTTAAGCATAAGAATCGAGACTTTGGATCTTCAAATCTAAAGTAGGGAAAAGGCACCTCCAAACTATAGAATAAAGGATAGAGCCAATGTAGAGTGGTCGAGGACAACCCATCGAAGCTACAAGAAAAAAAATCGCAACTAAGATGAAGAAGGGCACAAGAAAGTGTTGTGAGTTCCACAAGATCTCCACCCACAACACAAATGATTGTCACGCTAAGCAGTCACTAGTGGCCGAGCTAAAAGATTCATAGTCTAATGCATTCTCCGACTTTGAGCTATAACCTAACAAGGGAAATGACAAGGGGAAGTATTTTATTGATGTAGAACCTAGTGCCACTGTTACCACCACCAAGGTCCAGAAGATTGAGCTTGAAGATCCAGATGAGGGGGAGTGTCTCTTCCACTCATAGATGTGTGTGAAGGTTTCTCCAATGTAGTTCATTTTTGACAATGGGAGCCAAAATAACTTCATATCATCATAGGTTGTTAAGTGGTTGGTCCTACCGACCACTCCACACCCACAACCATATACCATCATATGTCTCTACCAAGGACGAGATCTCCGCATTAGCCAGCAGTGTCACCTTCCCTTCAATATCAAGCCTTTCTTGGACGAGGTAATCGGTGATGTTGCTCCTCTTGAAGTTTGTGATGTTTTATTAGGCAAACCATACTTGTGGAAGTATCGTGCTATGTATGAGTCCAAACCTTAAACTGTGATGATTACTTTGGGTAGAAAACTATATGGGATACCAGAGATAGCCCCACCTACTGCCATTTCTTTGATCTCTGCTACAGAATGTAGTAAGACAATCTCCCAGGTCAAGAAATTTGTTTTCTATCTGATTCGCTCCCAAAGTAAGGGGAAGATCGTGGCCACATCTATGGACCCCATAAAGGGTTCCTCCGTGAAGTAGAAGCAAGTTGATAAGGTTTCAAAAGAGTGTAGGGACATATTCTCCTCACCCACAAGAGTACCCTTGCATTATTAGATCAAGAATTTGATAGATTTGAGTCCCATATCTCCTCTACCCAATGGGCCAATATATCACCGCTATTTTATGGAAAATTAGGAAATCAAGCGATAGATCCAGGAGCTACTAAAAAAAGGGCACATCCAACTAAGTTACTCACCTTGTGGGAGCTCAATTGTACTCGTAAAAAAGAAGGATGGTACCTTAAGACTCTGTATTGATAATCATACACTGAATAAAATCACTTACAAGAACATATACTCATTCCCATAGATTCATGACCTTCTTTATTAGCTCAAGGGGGCCAAGTACTTCAGCAAGATTGATTCAAAGTCTAGCTATCACTAAGTTCCAATAGAACCCATAGATGTATGAAAGACCACCTTCAAATCCAAGGAGGGCATTTTTAAGTGGTTGGTTGTGCCCTTGAGGTTGAAAAATGCCCCTGCAACTTTTATGAGGTTGATGTATTACATCTTGCAACCTTTCACCAAATTTTTCATGGTTTTATATTTGGACGACATCCTCATATTCAAGAAGAGTTGGGTAGAGCACTTGCAACATATTCAACAGGTCCTTTAGACCTTATTGAAGCAAAACTATGTGCCAACTTGGAGAAATGCTCCTTTGGCATGAACCAGATCCAATATTTGGGCTATATCATTGATGAACAAGGTTTGCATGTGGATCTGGATAAGATCCAAGTCATTTGGGATTGGACAACCATGGAAACTGTAATAGAGCATCACAAATTTTTGGGCCTTGCTAATTTTTATCGAAGGTTCGTGCTGGAATTCTCTCAGATCACGTGGCCTTTGAGTCAAGTTACCAAGGGTGGAGTGCAATCAATTTTTTTTTTTTTTTCCTGGTTCGAGTCCCTACACAAGGCATTCATTAAGCTA
>APFE030999557.1:0-22505 GCA_000404065.3 Pinus taeda
TATTTCACCTTCCAAAAGAAGGATGAATCCAGAGGCTACCTGGCCCGATTACAGGCTCTGCCTAGAGAAATAGAATGTAAACACTTCCTGAATAGTAGATCTGATGATCAACAGCTCTGATACCATGTAGAATTTTGAATAATTTAACACATATTCAATGGAGATTATCCTGATCATGTACTATTGCGGAAAACATACACAATACATAAGCTCCTCTACGTTGATCATCAATATAGCAGCATCAATAACAATAAAACATCAAGAGCATTCACGCATTAACACAGTATGTATCCCGGGGAAAGCATCTTGCTAAAAACCCCAACTATCTGTATATTAATGATTGAGTCATGTAACATTACAAAGTACAATGCTTATCACAAGCAATCCAGTACTAGCTCCACCTGTTACACACAATACAGCTCAGATTTGAATCAATCACTAGCTCAAATCTCTTCCGCTGCTTGCCTGCCTCCGTTGCTCAATACTTGCACAAGAACCGGTGATAATTCCAAGGCAGCCACGTCTTTCCTTGGCTAAATCACGCGAGAACAAGCTAAAATGTGGGCAAACTCATTGGCATACTCAATCCCCTGATTTGTGCAAGATCTAGTGCACAACTATAGTCACAACTGATAGCAATCTGATTCTCTAACACCTATCCCAACTGAACTGAACATGCACTGACATGCAACTGAGTTAACTGATGTATTCATTAGTTGTATTATGAGTTAATAACTTGTGAATTAATTAATAACTAATTCACCCAACTCATCTCTAGTCTATTCGCCAGTTAGACTAAATACAACCAGTTTAACAAAGCTAAACTGAACACAACTCCATCAACTGCACCTCCAGTCCACTAAACTCAACTCACTTGAGTTCTAACTGAAGTCCTGCATGCAAATATTAGTCATCCCATAGGTAACCACGTATTTCCTTCTGGGATCTGCATGTACCACATCCATAGCTCATCCTGAAGTGCTCCAAGAGAATAAGACAAAGTTTATAGTCTAAATATTATTATGAGCTAATAATATTTGACTGTTCTATATTTAGACTAAGCAGTCACTCCGCTGTGTTCTAAAAATAGAAGTCCATCTATTTTTTCCAACTTGATCAATCATCCATAAACAGCAACCTGCAATCCATAGACATGATCCATATGTCTAAAAATAGACATAGTCTAAAAATAGACTTGCGCCAAAAATAGCCTGCGGGCCCACTTAGTGAAGGCGACTCTTTTCACTAAGCTCCATCATCTTGTTGCAATCTCAACACTGGAGTTGGATCTGTAGATTGATTGTTGGAGGATCTAGAGGTGGATCCATAGATCAATTGTTGGAGGATCTGGTGTTGGATATTGTTCTAGAGGCTACAACACCCTACAAAATTTTGGCTTGCATCCAAATTTTAGATCCTTCCCTTGTTTTTCCCTGATGGAGGCAAACACTCGGGCTCATTCCATGAGCTCTTGTCAAGTCTCTACACACTTTTTGCTTGATCGAACACTAGTCATCTTTTGACATGTTGATTTCTATGTCATGCTTGAAATCTTTTTCTAGCAATTTTGAAGGTTTGTCTTTGTGTGCATGAGTTATTTTCACTCTGTGAACATTGGTCATACTCACACACAAAGTTGCAAGCACTGTCTCGAAAGTGTCATCACGATCGTTCAGAGATCTATCTCAAGTATTGCACTTGTCGCTCTTAATATTTAAGACAGTCTCACTGAGCACATGTTTGTCTTTTTGGTTTGAGGTCTCTTGTCATCAAGTCATGCTAAGTGTGTGATCACAATGTCATGTATGCACCAGTTGACTTGCTCTCAAACTTAGCCATTTTTCCTGAAAATATTTTGACGAGACAACCCTCCTTCAACCGAACCCTAAGTGAGCTCCACTACGTAGTCTCAGCTCTTAGTGACCCTACTCTGTGGCCTAGAACTACGCAGAGCTTGAGGCTATCCTCTATGGTAGCCTGCACTGTGCAATTCTGGAAGTGAGCAAGTTGTCTGTCTCCCAAAACTGTGTAGAAGTTATCCCCAAGTCTGATCCAATCTGCGCCTCTTGCAAGATCATTTATCAAGCTTCCTTTTGGTCTACCAGAAACATGCACTGCACTATTCGAAGAAATTGCACATATCTGACAAGGATGCCCCCCTGCTCCCTTGCTCTACTCTGTCCCTGAAAATTATGTAGTTTTGACTGTCACTCTCCCTGCTGCCCCACTCTGTACTCGTCCCAGAAACTGAACAATTGTGTCATGAAGGCCCCTGCTACCTATCTGACGTTGTCCCTCAAAAATGTGCGATTGTGACCAGCAACTCCTCGCAGCCTGGTCCATTCTTGCTCTGGAAAACTGCACAAAAATGTCTACTAGTGCCTCCCGCTGCCCGCTCTGTCTTCATCGGAGAAACTACACAAATTCCCAGCTAGACCCCTGGATGGCCTGTCTAGTCCTCGTCTTGAAAATTGTGCATAATTTTCCGTCAGTTCCTCTTGACACCTTGCTTTGTCTTTCTCCTAGTAACTGTGCAGTTTTGCCCAACTTGATTCCACCTTGTAGCTGTCATTGCTATCCCAAATTCCACAAATCTGCCTCCCTATCACATTTGTACAGTTTTCCCCGACAGTGCTTTTGAGCCTCTCATCCTGACCTAAGTTGTGCTCTGTGCAGTTTTAGTGCCTTGCCCTCCCTCCCAATCACCTGCACCCAAAACAAAAAACAATGCATCATGCTAGACTAGGATATTTTTGGATTTGATATTGCCTTGTCATGAGTGATTGCAGGAACAGGTACATTGATGAAACATGGCATAACGATGAATGGGATGAAGAAGGAGTGCATGCTAGAAGACTTTATTGCACTTGAGTAAACGTACAAAGCACATCGAGTAGCAAGTGAAAGGGAAACATACATGTGCACCATCAAGCAAAGACCAAGACCATCAAAGACCCTGCAACACTTTGCCATGCGGAGGTGAAGACACAAAAAACCAAGAGCACATACATCACTCAGTAGCATAATAGTTCGACATGGACACCATAGTCATCCAGTACATGTCGGCAGTATCATGTCGAGTTGTGGTCATGATTTGTCTCAGCCACATCACTACTATGGGCCATACTTGTTGTAATAAAATGTAATGTAATATGAAAGTCCAAGAGACACACATATGAATTCAAAGAGTTGTGTCAATTGAAAATTCATAGGAAGTTGAACAATCATGAGGGAAGTCTACGACTCACAAGGGTCAAACATCACCCTTGGCTATATATACCCCCTCATTTTATGAGAAAAGGACTTTTCACCTTGGCCTTGAGTGTCTGTAGTATTTTCTTTGAGGAGCGAGTGGCTCCAATTTCTCTCTACTGGGCTAGTGATGTATGGTGTACAAATGTGTCTTGGAAATTTTTCTTAGTTTAGAAGCCTATCTTAGGCCAGCATATCTTCACGCATGTTTTGTATCCATTTGTAAGACTATTCTTTAAACATTTGTAATGCATGTTCTCTTAACCTATACTAAGATAGTTGAACTAATTCGATTATTTTAGTACTTACATTGTTTAATACTTGTTGTACTGTTTATCATTACTATCTCATCCGTGTAGACTACTCCATTGGACATTAGACAAACCATTCTTATTTTCCTTGGTTATAATGACCGTCACTCCCGTGTGGACTACTCCATTAGACAGTGTAAGTGTTTTATCTTACACTTTGGTTTTAAAAACTATCGGATTCGTTGTGGACTATTCCTGTGGATGATGGACAAACCCTTGTTGTTTTTCGCATGTGTCTCTCCCTGGGTGGTACTACTACCTCTCATCTAGAGGCTCACTTTTACCCTCTCCCTTACAATAAAATAACCTGGAAACAAAGTTACATTATGCACTCATTAGGAATACTCACCTCGCTTTCTTGAAGTTATAAGAATAACTCAACTTCATGCGAAGGCTATGAAAAACATTTGTAAAATCTGACACGTCTTGGTCCCTTCCCTATCGCAGCATGGTCCACTTCATGTATTTATCCACATAGCTCCCGATAGGGTAGTACTGCTCCTTGATGGCATCCCAGAGTGAACTCCAAGTGGGTATGACCGAAAATAGTGAGGGCGTACTTTCATCCTTCTTCTCATAGTAGGTTTCCCACTAGTCCTTGATGTGGGGGAAACATTGAACAAAGAAAAAGTAATATTTTCCCCACTAGAAAAATCATGAATAGAAAAATATCCTTCTAGCAGATTTAACCATTTATCTATAGTGTTCGCATCTATCTAACCCTCAAACATGGGAAATTCAATGTTAACTTTTACCTTAAAGGGTGTGGCGGTCCAGAGTAGCTATTGGAAGTAGATGTATCACCCATGGGTAGTCACTGAAGGGTTTGGGCGAAGTTGTCCAACATCGCGTTCCTCTGTTGCCGTCGGGATTTGTGAGGCTGGTCTTGCAAAGGTTAAACTAGTTCAAGCCATAACTACTTATATCACGACCTCGTTGGGGACATGCAAAGAAAAAAAATAAAGAGAAGACCACTCTGATACCATTGATCTGAATTTAAACAGGAATTCAACAAATTATAGATATAACCATAAATATAGAGACGCAGCAGAAATAACACGTCATTTCATTAATATCAGATACTGAAATATGCTTACAAACAGAATGGAAATAAGACAATCTTGTGCAATAGTAGCTTATCTCTAAGAAGAGATGTGGTGGCCACATGCCTCTAAATTGTGTTATAATGAGGCTTGAGGGCCTATTTATTATTGAGAAATAATGGAAAACCCCAAACATCCAAAAGCCTAACCCTAAGAGATGAAACACCAAACTTTGGGCCCCGTTGGGGTAAATTGGTACATCAACTTCCCCTGGTCATAAATTTGGCATACAATCTCCGTTTGACGCAGACGATACCTTGTTAGAAATATCTATTCGAGGACTACAACTGCTAATAATAAATATTGAGTTAAAAACTCATATTTCTACCCACTATTTTCCAATATAACGTCGTTTAGGGCCTTAAGAAGGCTACAAAAGTTTGATACCTGAAAAACAACCAAAAATAGTAAACTGTGCTACAATTAATGAAATTGAAAAATTGAAAGAAAAAATGGTGGGGGTCCAAATGGAATAGGTGGGTGGCCACTAATGTCCACCTGCATCACAAGGATGAGTAGGTACAAGTAAGGGATGATATAGACCTTATTTCCTGTTGTTAGGCTTGTTGGTACAACAAAGAATGCATCCTCTTATGAACCTACCTACTTGCTCTTGCGTCTTGGACCAATACACATACCTCTATAAGCTAGCCATGGTATTCCCTACACCAAAGTACCCTACAACCTTGGAGGTGTGAACCTCTCTAATTAGCCACAAACACTCACCTTTAAGAACACATAGCTTATCCATCCTATAGAGTAACCCATCCTAGATGGTAGTCAACGATGTTGTCACCATCATGCACATGACTCTTACTCTGCAAGTGTTGATACACCTCCTTGAAGTCCTCATCTTCTGAATATGCCTCTTTCTATGCACCATGGGTGAATGGCTCCATGTGCATAAGAATCCCCAAAGCTATAATATTTGATGTGGGTGGCATTGAAAGAATATTGTCCAACTTGATTGTGTTGTTCTTCTTATACTTTATCACCAAATGAAAGTGTTGTAAAAACCACATCCACTTGTAATTCCTGCTCTGTTGTAGCTTACTCTGGGCCTGCAAGTACTATAACGACTGGTGATCTGTGTGGATTACTGTCTCCTTTCCTATCGAATAGTGCTTCCACTTCTTCACACCTTGCACCATGACATATAGTTCCTTATCATAGGTAGGGTAGTTAAGAGCTTCCCCATGAAATGATTCAGAATGGTAGCAAACAAGCCTCCCTCCTTACATCAAGACAACTCCCATAACATTCCCATTCACATTTGTCTCCACTTCAAAGGATGTTGCAAGTTTGGTAATGCCAAAATTGGTGCTTGATTAATATTCTTCTTTAGCTCCGTGAAAGCCTTCTGCTGACCGTTTCCTCATTGCAAACTCTTGCCACTTTCTGTTATAGCATGGAGCAGTGCTGCTACCACTGAAAATGAGGCTATGAATTTCCTCAGGTTCTGTGTTTCTCCAATGAAACTCATCACCTTAAAAACATTAGTAGGAAATGACCATTTCATGATGGCCTCCATCTTGGAAGGATCTATCTTCAGCTCTGCTCCATCGATCACATACCCCATTTACACCAAAGACTGCTGTGCAAACTTGCACTTCTTAAGATTTGCTAGCAGATGGTGCTTCTTCAATGTTTCTAACACCTGCATCAAATGTGACATATGCTCCTCCTAGGTAGCACTATATACCAGTATATCATCCAAATAGAAAATAACAAATGAATCTACAAAATGGTGCAGTACATCATTCATTACTCTCATAAATGTAGTTGGTGCATTACATAGGGGAAATGGCATAACTAACCACTCATACAAACCTTGCCTGGTTTTGAAGGTGATCTTCCATGTATCTTCTTCTTTGACTTGAACCTGGTGATATCTATAATTCAAGTCCATCTTGGTGAAATACATTGCTTGTTGCAACTAATCTAGCAGGCCGTCTATCCTGGGCAAGGGATATCTATTCTTGAGAGTGATTTTATTCAATGCTCTATAATTTATACACATCTGCCAAGTACCATCATTCTTTGGCATAGTGATGATGAGTGACCCACATGGTGATGTACTTCGCTTAATCACACCTTATTCCAATAGCTACTGAAACTATTTATTCACCTCACTTGCTTATATAACAGACTGCCTCTACAACCCAATATTTGGAAATGGGGAGTCTGGAAATAATTGGATCCCATGCTCCACTTCTCTCTTAGGTGGTAAACCTTTAGGCTCTCGTAACACATTCTTGTATGCCTATAATAACTCCTCCAATTGTTGTTTATGTTTCTTAGTACACGCCTCCAAGGATGCCTTGCCTCTTATTTACTCTTCTTTAGACTGGATTTCTCTTAAAAACAATAAAACATTCTTCTTTCTAGAATTGATCAATTTCTTTGCTTGGTTGGCAGTTACTAGTGAAATTTTCGACTTGCCTTTGTGCATGTTGATGATGAACGATTTCCCATCCTTGATGAGTCGGTACAGGTTAGCTCTCCTCATGAATATTGCATCACACATGTGCATGTATGGACTCCGAAACATGACTCCACATACATCAAGGGTAACCACATCAAGATATACTTCATCAATAAGATCAATATTGATAGAAAATCTAATTTTGAAATATTTTGTTACGTTCATCTCTGCATCCTTATTTTCCCATCCCAGTGGATATGGCTTTGGATGGTCACAAAATTCCAAACTCAAATTCTTGACCAGCTCTACGGCAATGAGATTCGTCTATGATTTTGAGTCAAAAAGAGCATTAATATTTTTCTTCTTGACCTATATCTTTAAATGGAAGAGTTGGGTCATTTCTTTCTCTTCCTATTGCTAAAGGCTACTCAGATTCACCTCCTTCTTCATTGATTCACATACAATCTTCTCATCCACGTTTGAGTTACTTTCAAGTTGGTTGCTCGAATCAATGACCATGATATTCTTCTTCTTATTATCTTTCTTCTTGTTCTTTGGGTTTAGCTATGGATGCAACTTCCAGCACCTCTCCTCTGTATGGCCATCAATGTTCCAGTGGTTTCACTGGTTGCTAGGATCTTTGCACTGGTGTGTTGTGGTTGTCATCTCTTTATCCTTTCCCCCTTTTTATTCTTCTTCCACTCCTTATAAGCTTCATGTTGCTCTTTCTTCTTTGATCCACTTTATTGCGCTCTTTTCATGCATATGTTCTCTAGGTATTGTGCCCATACACAAGCCTCTTCTACCGATTTGGGCTTGAACAACATCACTTGATCACACAGATGGAGGTGCATACCTCCCAAATAATTGAGGAATACATGTGGGTTCTTTGGAGAGATACCCAACATTATAGCCATCTTTCTGAACTTTGTGGTGTACTCATGCACGCTTTGGCTTGACTTTTTCCTGAAGCAATGCTATCGGATCGATTGGTCCTCCACATATCCAATGGGATAAAAATGTGACTTAACGAGGGTTTTGAAATCCTCCCACTTAGTCATTGGAGGCTATCCCTCCAGCCTAAGGGTTTCTATGGTCCTCCCACCAAGTTAGCACATGAAGCTCTAATTTCAACCCCATGAATGTGATCTTTTTCCCTTCCTCAATCTAATGGACACTGAAATAAACTTCCAATTGTTGCAACCAATGGTTCAACTTCAGAGTGTCAATCTCATCATGGTGCAACTTGATATATCAAATTTTACTTCCATTTTGAACAGGGATTGATTCATGGTACTCGATCTGGGTTGGCTATTTTCGAATCCTTTCTTCGACTGGTTCTCCATTTCTCCCCAATCTTCTAATCCCTGTTCTGATTTTTCCTCTACATTCAAACCCCCATATTCTCCAAATATCCCAATCTTACTTCTTAGGGATGCCATGAGGAGGTTTACATTGTGGTTTATATCTGTGACTTGTTGTTTGAGTCGCGAAAACCTCATCTATGCAGGATCACAAAGTTCATTTACAGATTCATCACCCATGGTTAGGGTTTTACGTTTTTCAACCCCAACAATCTAGATCCTTACAATATCCAAAAAATACCCAAAGAAACCTGCACTAATATCCAATTATTTGTAAACTGTCATGGATATTCCACTGGACAGTTCACCGCAACAAATCTAGTAATATTATATTAAAACTCTAAAAATTCTACACTATTACAGTTTATTAAAGATTAAGATATGTGGATTTAACTATAATTAGTGCATGCATGTGAATATAGATTATGAAGAAAAGTAGAGAATGGAAAAATAAGATCACACACACATAAGACACAATATATGCTCTCTGGGAAACCCTTTTAGGAGAAAAACCCAGCTGGAAGGTGAGGTCGCTTCACTCTTTTTCTTTTTTCTGGAAACATGGTTGTAGGTACAAAGAAGTAATGGATGTGGCCCATGGGTTGCTACAATGCATAAATCCTCTCATTGTGCTCTACCTCCTATCTCTCTTGGCCATATTTTCTCAACAATGGAACAAAATTCTCTCGAAAGAATGAAATGCCTCTTCTTCCTAGTGGCCCGGTTTTAACTTAGCCCAATAGTCTACTAGTGGTTAAGTTTGACTATATCAACTCTTAACTAGAGTTACAAAATATAATCTTATAGAGTATTTTACATAAAAAACACGTGGCTATCCCATTTTCCATGAATAATGGAGCTAACATGGCATCCTCCCGAACTATAGGTGTGAAAAAAAAGGTCAACTTTTGAGTGGCATAACGTTTTTGCATACAGACTATGATTGACCTGCCTCTTGCATCGTTGGAAAGGTATTTGCGTGTAGAATAACATGAAAATTTTTGACGCTAAAGAGACATATTTTTACCCCAAAAATATCATTTGATGCCTCAAAAATTCTCTTGGAAGTTTTCATACCCTATTTCGCCAAACTGGGTTGTGCTGATAAAATTGATCCCGTGAGATGATTCCTCCACTTTTTCCACTCCAAATGTATCAGTATGGATGAAAAAGAATATAATGATCAAATTCAGATCAATATTACAATTATCAATTTGAATCTACAAGGAATTTCTACATGGTATCAGAGTAGAAATCACTCTAGAAGAGGAGAATACAATTTTATCTTTTGCAGGTGAAATCGAATTTGCAATGTCATACTTCAAAGCCAACAGGATGTCATTCTATGGATTGATACTCGAATATTCCCTTGAGGGTATTTCGAATTATATTGATTGGAAGGATAGGATGGAGGCAGTTTTGGAAGACAATGGACTTAACGAATTCATAGACAAATATATTCCTAACCCTCCAACAACTGATGCTCAAGTTATGGTAGAGTAGAGAAAATTTGTTGCAAAGGAGAGAAGGATTATCCTAGGAGTTAGAGATCATATTTTCTTGAACCTCCATGATAAGGAAACTCCATATACAATGTGGAATGCCTTGGCATACCTGTTTCAAAACAACTATGATCACATGAAGCTGGCACTAAAGGACAAGCTCATGAAAATCAAGATGGAGAAGGGAAATACAATGCCAAAGTACTTGACCAAGTTCACCCAATGTAGGGATGAGATTGGAAGTGTTGGTGTTATAGTTTTTGAAGATGATCTGGTCATCCTAACACTTATAGGCCTTCCCAAGAGCTGGTACTACTACGAGGACTCAGTAAATGGGAGGAAAAAGTGTTAATTTTAGATAACAATGGTATGTTCTATGATTTAGCACAATTTAGTTCAATGTTCCTTATCATCCCAATAACAATTTCCAATTATTTCTAGTAGAAATGACATTAAATTAGTCACATTAATAGTAAATGAAGATAGAACATAAAAGCAAGTGCAAAATACAAACCAAGACAAGAGGACACAAGATTTGGCAGATGCTAGGGAAAAACCCTAATGTGGGGAAAACCATTTTATCAAATCTTCTTATTATTATTCAATAATTTATGACAGAGATAGAGAGTGCATAGATCAAATTCACTTTCCCAATACATAGACAAAAAAACCCCTTCAAATTTAGCAGTCAACAACAATCAATTGCAACCCTATCCAGAAAGTCAACACTAGTTAAATCAACAGCAAAACATCCTCCAAACATCTTGGTCAAAAATAGTCCAATTCGGCCGTCAAGGAGAGTCAAAGTCAACCCAAAAAAATTTGGTCAAAGGAGAGAGAAATACAATTGTAATTTCTGCAGTCAAATCTGAAGACAACGTTGGTCAACCTACCCAAAACACCTCAGTTTCTGTGCCCAGCAATTTGACCTAGGAAAATTGAAATTATGCCCTCAAAACCAAAGTCAAAATTGGTCAAATCATCCTTGGTCAATGCTGGTCAATGCAGATCTAATTCTCTTAAATTTTGGGATGTTTTTTCCATGAAATTTTCGGTCTCCTGCCACACATGCGAGATAGAGAGAGAGGTTTCCCAAGCTAAACGAACCAATCAAGAGAAGAGAAGAGAGAGAGATGAATGATGTGTGTGATGGATGTCCAACTGAGGATATAGGTCACTCCTAATTATACAATTCATTGAGGGTGAGGAGAAACATCCTTTGGGCTTCTTGAGACTACATTTGATTGAGGCCAACCTTGACAATTTGTGAACGAGAGAGAATAAATTCAAAATCCCACTCCTTATCAGAATGAGATGATATTTATATAAAAATTGAACCTCACAAAAAGAGGAATCCAATGCAATAATAATCTCCATCATATGAGTTGTCCTAAGGTGGAATCCGGCCATATTTTCCAATTTTAACACTCCCTCTCAACTAGGGAGAATTCCGCCTTCCAATCCATCTATCATCATTATGTACCATCTCTATCATCATTTATCTACTCTACTCTAATATGATAAGCCATGAATTAATAATGAAGAAGAAGTGATTAAGACTGAGTCACAAGACCTTACCACTCTCCATTGACAAAAGTTAGTCCTTGATCCCAAATCAAGTTGTTCAATACCATGCATCCTAGTCATAGGGAGTATGACAGTACACGATGCATCCATAGGTAGTGATATGGTCCCTAACCACTTTTAACAACTCATTGGCTAGATGAGAGGTAGCTCCCATGAGTCTTGTACTCCATGGGGAGGATGTGTTCTCAGGCATCGACAGGAGAAGGTGAACCACTCATCCTGCTCATATGCCATAGGAGAAGGTGAACCACTCATCTTATGCATATGAAAATCATAGGGGAAGGTGAACCACTCACCCTACATACATGTGTCTAAAATCGTAGGGGAAGGTGAACCACTCACCCTATGCACATGTCAACCATCATGGTGTCTCATAGCGGAAGGTGAACCACTCACCCTATGGTATCTTATAGCTCCAATGAGTACCCCAAGCCCCTAGGATATCACAAAGCTCAGTGTCCAACTCATACGGGACCCTCATAGGAAGGTATTTCCATGACTCCAAGTTTCTCTCGGAAGGTTAATAATTTGACCTTCCCCAAAGGCTTCGTGAGAATGTTTGCGACCTACTCATCCATCCTGATGCATTGGAGCCTTATTTCTCCTGATTGTAGCATATCCCCGATAAAGTGGTACCTAATATCAATGTGCTTGGAGTGGTTGTGGAACATGAGATTCTCTGATAGGAGAATCCCACTCTGGTTGTCATAGAAGATCACGGTTGTATCTAGCACATGCTCAAATAGCTCATTGAAGAGCTTCTTCAACCAAACAACTTCACAACAGGCCATACTCGCTGCAATGTATTCAGCATTGGAAGTTCTCAAAGCAACCGATTTATTCTTCCTCCTCATTCAAGATATGGAAGCAGACCCCAAAGAGAAGCACCACCCATATGAGCTTTTATGATTCACCACACTACTAGCCTAGTCAACATCTGAATATCCATGTAGCCATAAGTTCTAGACAGTGTATCTCAGTCCATAGTGGATTATGCCTTGGAGATATATCAAGGGATTCTTAGCAGCAATCCAATGAATGTGATGAGGATCGACCACAAATTGACTCAATGTGTTCACAACGAAGCATATGTTAGGGCAAGAGTTCACTAACAACATCAGGCCCCCCACAAGTTAATGATACTCGGAAACATTCACTAATCCTGGACCAAAAAAACTTCCACATAGCTTCTTGAATTTTAGTTCCATCAGAGTAGATATAGACTTGTAGTCCACCATCCCACATCTCTCAAGTAGCTTCACAATGTGTTTTCCTTGAGAAAGGAAAATATCACCTAGATTTTTCCAGACCTCCAGTCCTAGATAGTAGCGTATTAGTACTAGATCCTTCATCTCAAACTCATAATCCAACTCCCTCATGAATTTAGGAATGAGAGAGTCATCACCTTTCAGAAAGAGATGATCCACATAAAGTACCAGAATGAGAGTCCTATCCTTTTCAACCTTGAAGTATAGGTTCTGGTAAGCATCACTCCTTGTAAATATCAACTTCATAAAATAGCTATCAATCCTCTCATACCAAGCCCTAGGGGATTTTTCCAACCCATAAGGGGATTTCTTCAACCTACATATATGTGTCTTACGATATTGAACTTATAACCCCTCGGGTTGTTCTACATGGAATTCCTCTTTAAGTGAGCCATGCAAGAAAGTAGTTTTGACATCCATCTGGTGTAGGCTCCAACCCTGCGAAGAAGCAAGGGCTATGATCAAATAAATGGTGGTATATCGGGAAACCGCTAAAAATATCTCATCATAGTCTACTCCTTCCTTTTGAGAGAAGCCTCGTGCAATGAATATGGCCTTGAAATTTTCAACGCTCCCATAAGCTCCATGTTTGATCTTGTAAAGCCATTTTGAAGTGACCATTGACTTGTCCTTGGGTCTAGGAACCACATCCCAGACATCATTCTTCATGATCCGCTCATATTCCTCGTTCATCGCATCCTTTCAAACTTGGTGTTTCATGGATTCTTCTAATGTACAAGGCTTAGATTGTACAATGGTACTCATGGTAGTTAAGTAACCTTGGTACCTTTTCGACTTCTTGCTTTTACAAAATGTCCCCCTTGGTGCAATGTGTTTCTCAACATCTTCAAGAGTATCTTTGAGTCACAAAGGTATTTTTATTGAAGTAGAGGGATCACTAGGAGGTGGATAAATGGGATCCATTAGACCTTCCACATCGGGCATCGGGTCATTAGACAGAGGTTCATCCTTCTTTCCTACATCATCATCATCATTGTCCTTCCTAGGGATAGGAAGATCTTAGACTTTCCTAAGGGAAGAGTCTTCATCAAAAGTGACATAATTACTTATTTCCACTTCCCTTTTACCAAGCACATAGATTCTATATGCCTTCGAAGTTTCACTGTAGACCATAAATGTTCCTTTCTTCCCAGATGCATCTAGCTTGTTTCTTTTCTCTTTCAGCACATGAAAATATACAGGACAACGAAAAATTCTAAGATGAGAAACATCAGGTTTCTTACCAGTGAATATTTCTTCGGGTGTCTTGAAGCCCAAT
This sequence comes from Pinus taeda, assembly GCA_000404065.3. Classification (NCBI taxonomy): domain Eukaryota; kingdom Viridiplantae; phylum Streptophyta; class Pinopsida; order Pinales; family Pinaceae; genus Pinus; species Pinus taeda. Next base: position 14,092 of record APFE030999557.1, read on the forward strand.
TCTTTACGCATACATATATTTTGAACATAAACAATAGTGTTTGCAGCTTCTCACCATAAGAAATTTGGTAGACCTTGGTAATCAAGCATGGAATGGGTGGCTTCAATGATAGTTCGATTCTTCCTTTAAGCAACTCCATTTTTCTCAGAAGTATATGTAGTAGTGGTCTCCCTCTTTAAGTCAGCTTCTCTACAATGGTAATTGAATTCATTTGACTCATATTCAGTACCATTATCGATCCTCAATATTTTGATCTTCTTCCCTGTTTGATTCTCAACCAAGGCTTTGAAAGAACAGAACCATTTGAACACTTCGTACTTCTTTAAGAAATAGATCCATGTTTTGCGAGAGAAGTCATCCACAAAAATTGCATAGTATAAATATCCACCCAAAGATGTCACGAGAAACATACCTGATAGATCAAAATGGACCAATTGAAGAATATCGGTAATTTAACTTTGACTTGAGGGGAATGGACCCCTTGTATGTTTTCCAACTTCACAACCCTTAGACACTCCTTCATGATGTAAGTCAAATTCAGGCATGCCTGTGACCATTTTCCTTACATCAAGTAAGGATTTGTAATGAAGTTGAGCAAATCTTCGGTGCCATAATTCAGAATTAAGAGAAGTATCACAAGTCATGGTTCCTAACAAACTTCCTCCAACCTCATAGAGACCTTCAACCCTGACTCCAAGAGTGAATGCATCTCTTGGTTTCCTTTTTCAAACACAAACCTTCCCATCAATGAATGTCACCTAGAAACCTTTATCTTCCATTCCAGAAATAGAGATCAGGTTCATTTTCAAATTAGGTACATACAACACTTCTTGTAAATGAAGGGTTTGACCTTGATTTAAGTGAAGAGTGATAGTCCCAATTCCTTTCATAGAATAAGTGGCATTATTCCCAATTATAATATCCATATTTGTCTTATTTTCAATCAAGTTAAAGAAAGACTCTTTGTACCTAGTGAAGTGCCTTGAGGCACCACTATAAATCAACCAATGATCCAATGTATCTAGAGGAGAGGCGGTGGTGAGGGCATAAATGAGATAAAATTATTTTTTCTTTACAACATTAACTTCTTCATACCTGGAGTTTATCGACTACTTAGGAGGATGACCATTTCCATTTCGAGTAGTGGGAGCATTCCTCTCTTCCTTGTTGTTTAACCTGGTGTTCCTTTGAATACAATTGTTTTTGAAGTTGTTTTCATTGTTTTCGTCATCTCTTGGAGTATCATTTTTGTGAGGACACTCTCATATAGCAAAGTGGCCAAACTTGTTACAATTGAACTGTCTTCCTTTTCTTCCTTCTTTAAATCCCGTCTTGAACCCTTGACCTTGTCTTCTTGGACCGACATTGGTCTTCCTCTTAGAATGAGTGGAGAAGGCAGTAGGATTGTTTCCATTTGAGGGCTTGTCTCTTTCCATCATCCTTATTTCTTATTGAGTGCATATAGATAATAATTCATCAAATCTCATAATCCTGTCATTGTTGAGGATGGTAGTGTTAAACACATCACATTCTCTTGTACGGTCTCCAAGTTCAATAAGGGTGAGCTCCCTGTCACTAATGACTTCTCCAATAGACAGGAGATCATTATTTATTTCAGTAATCCTCATGAAGTAGGATTGAATGGATTCTCCTCTATCCCTCTTGATGTATTTTAACTTGTTCATGAGAAAGAGAATTTGATTTTCATTATTTACTTTGAACATCCTAACTAGCTTGTCATACATCTCCTTAAATGTTTCCAGATCAGAAATATAGGCAATCAAAGGCTTGTGAATAGAATCAACAATAATTTTGTTAGCTTTAACCTCACCTTTCTTGTACTTTGTTTGTGTAGCTATGAATGCATCTGAAGGAGGCTCCACTACTCTTCCTTTGACATAGGCCATAACATCATTTTCTTTGAGAGTTAAATCTAGAGACATCTTCCATGCGTGAATATGGTTGGATTTGTCCTTAAGCTTGTACTCATATTTGAAGTAAGATGTAGTCATAACTGGGACTATTTCCAAGTTCTTTTCCAACAACTTCCCTTAGTGATTTCTTTTCCTCACTCTTTCTTGGGCTTTGTCTTCACCCACGCTTCGATACCATGTTAATTTTAGATAACAATGGTATGTTCTATGCTTTAGTACAATTTACTTCAATGTTCCTTATCATCCCAATGACAATTTCCAATTATTTCCAGTAGAAATCACATTAACTTAATCACATTGAGAGTAAATGCATATAGAACATAAAAAAAAGTGCAGAAGACAAGCCAAGACAAGAGGACACAAGATTTGGCAGATGCCAAGGAAAAACTCCAATGTGGGTAAAACCCTTTGATCAAATATTCTTATTATTATTCAAAAGTTCAACCGAGAGAGAGAGAGAGTACATAGATCAAATTCACTTTCCCAATACATAGACAAAAGCACCCTGTCAAAATCAATAGTCAACAATAGTCAACTGCAGCCCTAACCAAAAAGTCAACATTGGTAAAATCAACACAAAACATCCTCCAAGCATCTTGGTAAAAAACAGTCCAATTTGGCCTTCAAGGAGATTCAAATTCAACCCAAAATAGTTCAATCAAAGGAGAGAGAGATACTTTTGTAGTTTTTGCAATCAAATATAAAGATAATGTTGAGGTCAATATTGGTCAACCTGCTTAAAACACCTCGGTTTCTGTGCCCAACAACTTAGACTAGGAAAATCAAAATTATGTCCTAAAAACCAAAGTCAAACTTGGTCAAATCAGCCTTGGTCAACACCAGTCAACATAGGTATGGTTCTCTAAAATTTCGATATGTTATGTTTGGTCTCCTGTCACATGTGCGAGATAGAGAGAGAGGCTTCCCAAGATGTATGAACCAATCAAGAGAAGAGAAGAAAGAGAGATGAATGATGTGCGTTATGGATGTCCAAATGAGGAGAGAGGTCACTCCTATTTATACAATTCATTGAAGGTGAGGAGAAAAATCCACTGGGCTTCTTGAGCCTACATTTGACTGAGGCCGACCTTGACAATTTGTGCATGAGAGAGAATAAATTCAAAAGCCCACTTCTGCTTCTCAGAATGAGATGATCTTTAATCAAAATTGGACCTCTCAAAAGTAGGAATCCAATGCAATAATCATGTCCATCATATGAGTTGTAGTAAGGTTTAATTTTCCCATAGTTTCCAATTTTAACAAGAAGCTACCAGAGTGGGAGTGTTTGTGGTCTGACTTGGTGTAATAAGAGATTTGGCGAAACACCAGAGATGGATCCTCATCCAATCATGATGATGGGGAGAATTGTGCCTTAGCTGGAAAGGTGAAGAAAGGGAAAGGGAAGTTATCCCATTCCAAATTAGATTCCAATAAGAGCGGTAAGGAGAAGGACACGTTGAACATTACATGTTTTCACTATCATGAGCTTGGACACTATGCAATGAAGTGTCCACACAAGAAGGCCGGAAATAAGCCCTCAGGAGGAGAGGAAGATTGCTTCACAATTCGAGCTGGATTTCACCCTCATCGCTTGCATAGTGACATCAGTGATGGGTAGTGTGTGGTATTTGGATACTGGAGCGTCATTCCATATGACTGACAACAAAGAGTTATTCAGGGACTTAGAGGAGAAGGACCTCTTGGTGCACATCGAAATGGTAGATGATGGGAGGTATAGCGCAAACGACATCAATATTGTTACCTTTCAGAGGGAGTTTAGTTATCCTCTCATATTAAAAGATGACATGTATGTCTTGGGTTTGAAGAAGAATTTGTTTTTAGTTTCCATGTTGGAGGACCATGGCTATGATTTGATATTTAGCAAGGGAAAGGCATTCCTTCGTCACATAGCCTCAAGAAAAGTGAAGAGGATCGAGATTTAGGTGAAGAACCTCTACAAATTATATCTAGAAGACTGTGCTTCTTTGAGCTCAAAAGTATAGAAGGTGCAGAGCCAAGACATCTATGTGTTGTGGCATAGAATATTGGGTCACTTGCACCACAGAAATTTGAAGATAATGCAACAAATTTCTACAGGACTTCCCAAGGGTACACTAGAGCAGAGAGACACATGCAAAGGGCGAATACACCAAAGCTACCTTTCATGATAAGGACACTCGGGCACAAGCGATCCTTGAAAGAGTTCACTTAGATGTGTGTGGACCATTCTTGACAACCTCCACATCCAATCACAGGTATTATGTAATATTTGTAGATGATTTTTCTCTTAAGTGTTGTATTTTTTTCATGTAGAAGAAATATGAAAAGTTTGCTAAATTTTGTGAATTTAAAGCACTTGTCGAGAAAGATAATGGCAGGAAAGTTAAAGCTCTTAGAAGCGATAATGATGGAGAATATTTGTCGAATGAATTCAAGAAATTATGTGCATTAGAAGGCATTTGACGGGAGTTACTATCACCCCATCACCCACAGAAAAATGGGGTGGATGAAAGGAAGAAAAAAATTATTGTGGGAGTTGCATGCGCAATGTTACTTGATCAATGCCTACCATTAGACTTGTGGGCTGAAGCATGCAACACAATTGTATATGTTCATAATGGAAGTCCTCACCGAATTCTCAGGATGAGTACACCAAAATAAGCCTTTTTAGGTAAGAAACCATATGTGGCACACTTCAGGATCTTTGGTTCATCAATTTACTATCATGTTACCAAGGATTCAACAAAAAATCTAGAACCAATAGCTACGTTGGGAATATTTTTGGGGTACATTGATACACCTCACAACTATTGAGTGTACCTACCATCTCACAGGATGACAGTGGTTCGTAGAGATGTGAAGTTAAATGGAGAGAAGGTCATGAGATGTTCCCCTAAGAGGGCAATTTAGTTGCTTGGAGAAGAGGAGATTTTAACTCCAAAGGAAGAACCTTAGGATGATGTAGAGCAACCACATATAGAGGAGCAGAGAGTGGAAGAACCCACTCATGCAGAGACTTCCAAAGATGGAATGAAGCACACCAGATATGTTGACAGATTGATGCATGATGCTAGAGATAATGTGGGAGCGCCCACATCACAACACAGGAAAAGGAGGTCACCAGATCGGTACACTATCTACATGGATCTTATGAGTGAGAGTGTAGAGATTGAGCCATCCTCATATGAGGAAGCAGTGAAGAAACTAGTATTAGTTGATGCCATGGTTTAGGAGTATGAATCCATTATCGAAAAAAGTGTTTGGGAAGTGGTCCAAAGGCCAATAGACAAGTCAATAGTGAGTTTCAGATGGCTTTACAAGGAAAAGCAATCAGAATATGGGAGTGTGGAGAAACACAAGGCCAAATTTGTGGCCATAGGATTCTCTCCGGTGGGTGGAATTGATTACGAGGAGACGTTTACTCCAGTAGCAATATTTTCTTCAATCAAATCTATTATAGCACTTTCAATGCAAATGGGATGGATGATACATCAGATGGATGTGAAGACAACATTCCTCAATGATGTGATTTAGTAAGAGGTGTACATTGAGCATTCGAAAGGATTTGAGACTGTCAACAGAGAGTCACATCTATGTAGACTCAAGCGGGCATCGTATAGAATGAAACAAGCACCCTGTGCTTGGTACGCCAAGATTGACAACTATTTCACCAGGTTGGGCTTCACCAAAAGTGAAGCAGATGTGAACATTCACCATATTGTGGTTGAAGGTAAATTATTGATTATAGTATTATATGATTATGATTTGATTCTAACAAGTGATGAGAAGATGGTAAAATATTGAAAAGATGATCTTGTAAGAGAAATTGAGATGAAGGACCTGGGATTCATGAATTATTTCCTCTGTATGGAAGTATCGAAAGGAGATGAGGAACTGTTTGTCTCTTAGGGAAAGTGTGCCAATAAGATACTGAAGAAGTTCCACATGTGGAGAAAAAACCCATGGACACTCCTCTAGTAGTAAATTGGAGGAAGGAAGATCTTACTTTAGGTGAAGTAGTGGAGGTTACTATTTATAGACAACTTATGGGTTCACTTATGTATTTGGTGAACACACGATTGGACATATGTTTTGCAATTAACCAGCTTAGTCAAGCAATGGTTAATCCAACCAAACTCTATTGGAAGGACGTTAAACATGTGTTGAGATACCTTAGAGGCACTACTCAGTTTGGTCTTTGGTACAAACAGAGAGAGGGAGTGAATCTTCAAGCCTTCATAGATGCAGATTGGGTAGGGAGTCCATCAGACAAGAAGTTCATATCAGGGGGAATCTTCATTATTGGGTCAACAATATTTTCTTGGTACAACAAGAAGTAGAGATAAGTTGCACTCAGTTCAACAAAAGCATAGTAAATTGCTTCTAGTCAAGCACCTCGTGGGGCTATTTGGATGAGGAAGATCTTTTTTGGGTTAATTGGTCAACAAATGGATCCTACATTAATTTACCGTGACAATTAGAGTTGTATCAAACTCTTTGAGAATCTAATTTTTCATGATCGGTCCAAGCATATTGACATCTGTATCATCATCTATGAGATTGTGTGCAAAGGAGAATCATGTTGATGGACTACATTCCTACAAAAGAACAAGATGCAAATATTTTTCAAAGGAATTTTCAAGATGCAAATTCGAGTTTCATAGAGGAAGGATCGGGGTAGAAAATAATCCCTTTCTTGTTGAGAGGGAATGTTGAAAATGCAACAAGAAAATCCTATTTTAATTTTGTCCTTGAATTAAATTGGGAATAAAATTGTAATTCCACATCTCATGACAACTTGTATTAGTTAAATAAGTTAATTTGACTTAGTTGGGTTAGTTAATTCGAGTTGAGGGTCTAACTAGAGTCATGTAGGGTATATCCTACATTATAGGATCCCTCGTTGAGTTTATTTTGAGTTGTAATTAATTAATTTAGTCTAACCGAGCTAAATTCAGTTAAACTAGTTCCAACTGTTGGAGTAACTAGTAGGGGGTCTAGTATTGTGGTGATGCATGTAGTGGAGTGTGGTGTTTCTTGAAGTGATCAACTAGTAAACCGAATATTCACTCATAATTAACTCATGCATGTCATATCTGAGAAATACCCAATTGAGATTGGAGTTCAGGGATAGTGTACTATCAATTGTATGACCATTTGAATTGTACAGGTGGTGCATGCAATCAAAAGAAGGCGTATGAGGATTACACAATTACTATTGAGTAATTTCCCTAATCAATACAGGGCTAATTCCTTGAGGAACAACACAAGGAAATAACGACTTGGGAAAGAAGAAAATTGAGTAAGTATTGGCCTAGGCTTGTCTAGGAAGAAGTGAGATAGATAGAGATATTGCAGAGGTTGCTTGGGTTTGAGAAAAGCATTGTAATCTTCTCATATTTTTAGAATAATGCAATATACATGTAGCAAGGTTTCTTAGTTGTGGCTTTCCCCAAGAAATCATTGTGTAATGTGTTGATTGAATTATTTCTCTTGTATGCTTCATGATTTTGTGATTGTTTAATTGTTTTTGCTGATGAGTAGAGTAGATTCAAGTCTATTGTTTTACAATATTACAATTATGAGTTTGGAAATACAAGGAATTTCTACATAGGGTTGGTGTGGCCTAGGCGGGGTGTGATTCTCGGGTGACTTTGATAGCTTAGATGCCCCTGGGTGGCGGTTTCTCAAAGCACAAGTCAAGCATGAAGGAACAAAGTCAACTTGATAAACAAAATAAAAATTAATGATCGAGGTTGTTTTAAAATGGATTCAAATGGGTCAACTTGATAAAGTTAACATTTTTGTAGGGAAAGTTCCAGTAAATATTTTGAATATTGGGCAATGATTTTTGTTCCTTTTAAAATGGGTCAAAACTTTTAATGAGTAAAGTTTTAAATATTGGGATGTCACTTGTATTATATTAAATTCTTACTAGAGTGTGACTTCTAGCATAGTTTAATTTTTACTAAATTCAGGGGCAATTTTTATTAGACAATGTCTCATAAGATAAGGGGTTTTCGTATTACAGTTTGTCCTTTAGATTTATAAAGAGCTATAGTTTCATTTTAATGTTGTAAACTTTATTTATAAAACTATCTTTTATGTGTATTAGTCAATTTTGAGTCATAAAAAGCCTTCATCTTATAAATACAACACCCTAATTTTGGTCTCGATAACGAGTCTAACTTGAAACATTCAAAATCAACCTCTAATGCAACATTCTAGCAAATCCAACAACAAAAACCTTTAAACAATAATACCCTAATTATTATACCACAAAAACCTTTAAACAATAATACCCTAATTATTATACCACAAAAACTTTTAAACAATAATACCCAAATTATTATACATATGTATAGGCAAATTAAAATAACATGGCAAGGCTAGAAATGTGTGTTTATAATTTATTTTTTCAATTTTTATATCATTTTAATAAAGTGATTTAATCGTGTAATAAATATATTCTACTTTTAA
>APFE030999557.1:71089-82377 GCA_000404065.3 Pinus taeda
ATATATATATGAATGAGTGAATTATTTATAAATAAATATTATTCACATTATTGGTAATAATATTAATTATTAAACGGTCTGATATTTATTTGTATAATTGTAATTCTATTTTTATTGTTATATATATAAACTAAGTATTTTAATCTTGACTATAATATATTTATATATGTAAGTATTATTAGATAATTTATCTACTATTATTAGAATATTTATGTATATACACATATATAACAATTTAGTAAAATAATGATTTATTTATAATTAAACTAACCCTTTCTATTTTATTTTTATAGATAAGAAAAGGAATTAATATTAACAAGAATGGTAATTAGTAATAAATAATTTAATTTACTTTTACCATTCTTGATTATTTTCGTATTTATTTATATAATTTTAATCCTATTATAATATTTATATATGTATTTAATTATTTAATTTTGAATAAATAAATGAATTATTATAAATAGAAACCAACCATTTACTTATTCTTACCTAATTTATCTTAGTTCTAAAAATAATAATAATATTAATTATTTGACCTGGGCCTCAAGTCAAATTAGCCGTTTATCTTGTTAGCCGTTGGAGTCTCTGCTCAAACTATTTAACTTGCTGGACTGGATCTGTTTCTTCAACTTGTCCTGATGATGAACCACACTGGTTGGTTCGAAACGCGTCGACAAATGTCTTCTATATGTGATTTACGCCGAAATTCTTCTTATAACTATGATGGATCACAGAAGCCTCAATTCTACAAATATTTCTTAGATCGAAATATATGATCTCACACTGGATAATATTTTTTTGTTGTTGTGGTTTTCCCACTAGAATGAGTCTCTCTATAGTTCTGAGTTCAATGATCCACCCTTTTGGAAGCCAATCTAGAGATTCAATCACTGTAATAAATTTATGTTTTCTATTACTAGGTCAATGCTTCTTATGGAACCCTGATCTTAAAGCTCCATCCAATGAAATATCATTAGATAGATATCCCTGTAAAATGGCAATTATGGTTATATATTATTATATGAAAAATTTTCACAATTCATAGGTAGCCAAAACAAGGCCAATTTTAAGTGAGACTACCACTTCCACACACTCTAATACCTTGTATTTCCACCCTTTTATTGCCCTTGAATTCCCATTACCATTTCTCTTTCATTTATGGTACTACGATTACAAATTGAGGGCCAAATGGGAGATTCATACAAAGAAAAATTGGATCAAATTTTCCTTTCCTTAACTGTGAATCGGTCTGTGCAGGAACAACAACTATGTGCCATGCTAATGATGAAACTTATGTTACTCCTACTGTTTGATAGAAAATTATCTTCCGCAGACATAAGTGAACTCCATAGATCTAGTGGCTTGATCTAGAAAGAATAGAAACAAAAGACTTGTTCTTTTCTTAGAGAAATTATAACATGTAGGAAAGAATTACCTTGAGTCCAATGTTAGTTCTCCTCTTCTTCCTTCTTCTGAACTTTAACTCTAGCTCCAAATGTAAACAATAGAACCTACAAAACAATTATAACATGCACAAGAACTACAAGATACAAATGACATAGATTAATATCTCTAATCAATGTGTCAATAAGGCATTGAAATACATATGCATCAAATAGACATAAGTATAGGAAAACAAATCTTTTTGTATCAATGAAATGTATGAGAAAATTACAACCATTTTACAGATCTTGACCATGTAGATGTCTCCCACCTAACTTGTCCTTACCCAAAAAGAAATACTTCAATCACAACTCAAGGATGGTAATGGATGCTTAGGTAAATAGTAGCAACATCAGGGCATATATAAGAGTCTCCAAAATCCAACCCAAACTCTATGGTAGGAAATGAATTTATAGGGTAAATAGGGTGGTTTTGATTTTACCAACCTAGGACATAGATCCACATATGAGGTAGTAGAAGCTCTAGGGATAAGATATCATACCTCTAGGATGAGAGTTCGAAATCTCAATCAATGGTAAATGGTTAAAACCACTTTGCAAGCTTTTGGAAAGAGAAGGTTTAATTTTTTTTATTTTTTTTTCCCGAAATTCTAGAACAATCGTGTTAGCAATAGGTTTACACCTTTCCATAAAGGTCCAAAGGCTATATTTATGAGTTCATTTTGCAAAGTCATGTTTATGTAAAGGGCCTATTATACTTTCTATGTAAATTACTATATAAGCATAGGGACATGTCTAATCAAGTATTTTCACCTAACCCTAAGCTTATTCTATTTTTGTAGCACAATTAGCCTATCACAAGCATATAGTTGGCGCTACGAAATATTTTCATAGTGCAACATTATGAAATATTTTCGTAGTGCTCATCGAAAAATTTTAAAAGTTAGTTTTTCGAGCTATCAACTCCATCATTTGAAGTGAAAAACCATTTTTTCACAAAGACATGTCCCTTTTCATCCATGATGTGACAACTAGCAGCATTGTAAAGCCAAGAAGAACATTTAAACTCAAACCCTAAGATGCCTTATTTACCTTAAAATGTTAATTTCTAGAAAACCCAAAACTTTATTTACAATGCACACCAAAGTTCTAGAGGTTTTAATAGTGTCCATCAAGGAGAATTCAAGACTATAGAAGGTTTGTAGGGTTAGAATCTTTACAATATGGGTCGATAAGGTCATGTGAAGCAATTTGATCTTGATGGGATGTATTTTGAAGTATATCTAGAGATGTTGGTTTTGTTTAGAAATGCAAGATGGGAACCAGTGTTCCAGCGCTTCAATGGACACAACTTAAGTTGGTCTCATGAATTTATCTATTCTTTCAAAGGAAACACAACAATAATTAGAATCCTACAGTTTTGAGTCATAGAGGATTCCATTAAAGAGGCCACGAGTTTTCTAACTAAGGGTGAGATATGGTTTAAAAAACAGAGATTGTAGAATGTGGACTTGAATTTTTACTTGAAGGAGGATTGTTAGAACGAAGACTTGAATGTAGGAGTACTCCAAAACATGCTAAATCCTAAATGGGTTACCACTCGTAGGACTATGAAGCTCTTCTTCACCTATGAAGGAAGGTACTCTAAAGCCCATTTGTATCATATGAAGTTTTTATGTCATTTAGTAGGTTTTCAGAAGATGAATTTGCCTATTTGCTTCACCAAAGTTTGCTAAAGATGTGCACCAAAGAAAGAACCAAACCTGAGCTACAACCTCATGACATTTTTCATCACGACTTCATAAAAATATTATATACTCATTAGCTAAAAAATCATGTGGAGAAATTGAGACAAATAAACATAAGACAACCTGCACCTAGAAGACCAAGGAGAGGCCAAACTAAAGTTTATGTTCAAACCCAAGCTCAAGAAACAAAGGGAGAGCCTAGTCATATCCTTGTTTAAGAACATGTTCAGAACCCTGTGAAAGAACTAAAGGTTAGAATTTATGAGAGGAGGACAAGAATAAAACAAAAGAAAATGTTAGAAAAATAGGAGGAAAAATAGAGAACAACACAAAGTGAAAAGGAAAACAGAAATTGGAAACAGGGGATGAAGAAATTGAAACAAACCCTAGGGTTTACTGAAAATACCTCATAATCGCCCCACAAAAGCACTAAGGTTGAATTTCAAGATTAGAATGAACCCTAAGCTAATGGAGACATTGATTATTGATGAATAGGAGGAGATTATATGAGTTTCAAAGAGAAGAAAGAGGGCTACCAAATAGAGGAAAATAAAGCATGTTGACATAAAAGGGAAGTATACCCTAATGGTTGATAAAATCATACAAAAAGCTACCAAAAGGATGAAAAGAAGCCATGGTAACTTATAATTTCTTTCTTAGGTTGCAATGGCTATGGAGAAATGTCTAGTTTACTTCTTGGAGAAGAGAAATAAACAAAACCCTAATTTTGTTGAACAAAGCCTAATCATACCTTAACATTTTGACTTACCCCATTTTTATCTTTTTTGACATAAAGTTATTTTCGATATGTTATGTTAAAATGTCAAAGGGTTTGTGTGACTGAGGAAGTGTAGAGAATATGAGTCAACACAAGGAAAAAAAACCTTAAAAGGAGCAAGCAGTTACAAGGGCAGTTGCACAGTTTTACCATGGTTTAAAGGTTCATGCACCAGGTTTTCTACCAAGAGGAAAGATGTGTTGGAGTTCTAGATATCGAGCCTATACAAGAGTAAGCAGTTACTGATCCTATAATACATCTATGACTTGTTCTTGTTCGAGAAGAATAACATGAAATACACACAACATTTCCACAATCTATTTTAACGAATGTTATGCGCGAGATATAAATCCAAATAGCTAGGATGATAGGACTCTGATTATTTTTTGTTAATTAAAATTTTATATATGTAAATATTATGCAGTTATTGCTACCAGACTTTGTGGACCTTATCTTTATTGTATTTTTCCTATATATATGAGAAACAAGGAAAAAAAGATGGAATTTGATAAAAAGATAACTATTGTCCCTGTGTTGAAAGCTTTATTAAAATACAGTTTACCAATATAAGTAGATTTTGATCATAGACATAAAGTTTCATGTGATGGTAACCCTTAGTCTATGCTTTCTACATGTTTCAGTGTTTCTCCCTTTGTAATATCATTTGAATATATTGTCTTCTAATATTTGAATGAGAATAAATGTTACATAATTCCTCCATGTTCTTGATGCTTTTTTTTATGTATTCAAATATTTGTACTCCTATATGCTAAAGCTACTTTAAGATGCATTTAAAATGCCCTATTGTAGTGGAATGTACTTCTATTTTCTTATTTCATCTATAATGGTGACAAATGTCTAGGATGTGTTATCTACCTTGCCTTTGTCAATCCTGGTCAGACAACCAATATATTGGTAAGTTGACATAAATCCTAGCTTGTTAAATCCATTGCCCAATGGGCTATATCCTTGATGCCCAACCAAACCCTACCTCAAAAAAATCAACTAAAGCTCTAGCCACTGTGTGAATGTACAATTAGTTTCTAATTTAATGATTAGACTTTCTAAGAGAGACTTGTCTAGATTAAAGGGGCTAGACTTCAATATGTAAGATTGGTTTGAATGGTTACCTTAGGATTTTCTCTCCTACAACTAAGAGGATATGTTTGAGATAACATCTTAGTGACCTCACTATGGATACAAAAGTATATCTTCCCTAGAACTACTTTAAAGATCAGATCTACTTTCCAAGGTAAAACAAAAGGCTAGATAACAACGTTGGTTGCTCTATTTTCTTTGGAAACTCCACAGTAAAAAGTTTGAGGTGATTCCATTGGAAGTTCTAGCGTATAGCAACATTCATAGAAGGAACCATCCAGATCCTAATCCGCCATATATCCTCACAAGATCAGAACAAATTCTTCAGGAAAAGGAAGTATGCCAAAGAAACAAAAATCATTCCTTTAGAAAAGTATTTGCCTCTACCTAAAGAGATAAAATCTATTGAAGACATTCAATTTGATTTAAAATTTGAGCATTAGGGGAGTTTTGAGGTCTAAAATGGGCCTCCTAAGGAAATTATAAAATAACAGTGGAAATAATAAAATAATATTAGATTGCATCATTAAATGTTAGAAGGAAAAAAGGAAAATTTATTTTTTCAACTCGTATTTTCAACTTATATCCTTATAGGTTTACTCACATTTTTAGAGCCAACACTTGTTCGATACAGAATTTGATTCCTCATTTAAATAGTACTCATGTTATGTACTTTCTATGGACCCTGCTACACGAAAAATGAGAAATACATGGAAAACGTGATTGCAATCACGTTTTTTCATGTATTTCTAATTTTTTGTTTAGTAGGGTCCATAGAAAGTATATAACATGGGTACTCCTTCAATGAGAAATTCAATTTTGCATCTAAGCGGTACTCCCGCTCGAATTTTGAGTAAAAACTTAGAGGATAAGTCGAAATACGAGTTGAAAAAATAATTTTATTATTTTATTATTTTTTTATATTTTTACTTTTTTACTACAAAAATGGTGAATCATTCAATAGACCTGTCATGCTCTTAGTGTTGGGTGCAGGAATTGCGCTTGAGAAAACTCCTCAACACTTAATTTCCAACTCGAGGGTTTTGTAAATTTAGAGACGAAGCACAGGTAATGCCAGAAATGGTATGAACTTTTCCTATCTCTAATCCTACTTCTTAAAGGAAATGCTTTGCAAAATCAGACAGAAAACAATCAGAAAGGTAATTAACACCAAAGGAACTCTAATTCTAGAATGTAAAAGACAATGTGCATGTAAATCAAGTAAAGAAATTCCACACAATGGAAATAGTCTTAAATGCTGAAATGAAATGCTATGTTCGTCTTCATATGGATGGCTAACAATCTAACAAGTGGGCCCTTGCAGAATTTTGTCTTCCTTCTGGTCTTCCTTCCACACAAACAACCTGTCCTTGCATTGTTACAATATGCTTGCACTAGTGCAGGTACAGTATCTCTGTGCAAAAGTATATGTGACCTCCCTTACTAAAGAATTATGTCCTGGCGAAGGTGCTCTAAGCCTAAGGGCTTAGAGAACTCTGTTTCTGTGACAAGAGACCAACTCTTGCACCAAAGTAGAGCTTCCTTCACTTAGTTTCCAAATTACTTACAAAAAGACTGAAAGATGTGCTGGAAAAGAATTGCAACTGTACATGAAATTTTGAAGTAAATTATCTGTGAAAAAGGAAATGCATCAATTCATTAAACCTTTCAAAGGAAATGAACTTCATGAAATAGAAACATTTCAAAAGAATCAAACATGGACTAAGTGTTTTGCATGTGTTATCTAACTTTATTAATCCATTCAAAGATGCTTATGTTCTTTTCAAGTATAATATGTTTATGATTATTTTTATGCAACTTCTTCCAAATCCTCTTAAAGATGTACTTTTAATACCGAAGATAGTTACTAAAGTAATTATTCATTCACTTGTGTAATAACTGGAAACAATTTGTAGTGAAGTGATTCACTATTCGCTGCAAAGGAATGATTAAACCAAAGTGTAGACAATAACATGCACTGGTGTAGGAAAGAGTCCTCTGCACGATCCAATCAAAACGAGTTAAAACAGAAATTGAGAATAAAAGAAATGCAAGAAAGATATCTCATAAAAAAAATAAACACAACTAACTCTCAAACCACAGATCCATTTCACACATTATCTACAAGAGATATTTTAAATCAGAACTTGAAAGATAAAGATTAAAACTATAACATCACACAACTGCAAATGAAATATCCACACCTTCTTTCTAAATAACAAAAGCGAGAGGGGTAAGCGAGCTGGGTTGGCTAGGCCCTAGCCAACCAACTTGTTCCCCTTCTAAGGAACGAAAAAGCTCAACACTTTGAAAGATACATCAAAGATAAACTAGACACTGTGTATGCAAATAATGAAAATTCTCCTATATTACTTGATTTAGAAAATGTACATGACAGAGCAGTCCAGCCCCAGAGCTGAGGCGATAACCGGATTACATAAAAAAAATTACAATCAATGGTTCTCTACTTACTAGCCTTCTACTACCTATATCTATATGATATATATCCTTTCGACTCTAGCCATTTTCACTAATTACAGACATTTCTTGTTCAGGCCTTTCAGCCGAACAGAATTAGAAACCGAAATTACAAACTTGGCCAACAGTTATAATACACATGAAACTTGCTTGGCCATAACCTAACTTTGGAAAATATTCCCTGATTGCGCGCCACCTGTTATCCTGCTTCAATTCATCAATAGCTAAACTTGGAGTCAAGGATCGAGACCCATCCTCATGGAATATTAGGATTCTCGGAAATCTCAGACAGTTCTCGTGGCAGTGTAGGAATCTACCTACACTAGTCATACTTATTCATAATTAATATTGAGTTCCATGATTACTCTAGGAAATTAATATGAGTTACAAGAGATATGTAAATAGGCATGAAATCCATATAAAATGATTAACAAAGTGCTGAAATAAATCTTAATATAAAATATGAGCATGTGTAGGAGTGGTTAACTATCTTGTACTAGTGCAGGAAGGAAGGGTCTTTTATTGAGATAAAGCAGAGGTTGATTTTCATGGAAATGGGGTAGAAGTTACGGCAATTTAGGATACCAACGTCCTCCCATCCCTAAGTTGTTGTGTGTCCTCACACAACTTTTACCTCTAAAAATAACCTTCAAAAATGAATGGTCAGCTGCTCAGTCATGAACTTCAATGTTTATTCCCACTGTTACTATCTTTGGGTTCTTGTCTTAGGCTTTTCGCAGCTGCTTAGCCACCTTCTTGAGGCATCTATAACATTTGGAAGCACGATACTTCCATACCTTTACTTTTTTCTTCCGCCTCTTTACTTCTGCAAGTAACTCCACCTTGCTTTGTTTCTGCCAACTCTGCTCTTTCATGACCTGGTTCAAAGCCTCCAAGTCATGGACTTGTTGCTCCAGATATACTATTCTGCTATTGAGGAAAAGAGTGGAGGGTGATGTGCTAAGATCTTCAGGTGTGAACGTCTTTTCTACCATGGACTCGAAACAAGTCCCATCATCGTCAAGGTCAAGGTTGTCGAAAGCTTGCTTTATAACATCACCGAGGGTTTGTATACTCAGGGTTTTCTCATTATTGAGGGTTTTGATGCCCTCACCAATCTCTGTGCCTTGTGTACTCATTTCCCTAGGGCTCTTAACACCTTATTCTCTCGACTTCTCAGGGGATTCAGCACCCTGTCTTTCCAAATCAGTAGTAGCTTTGGTTCCTTGCTCTTCTGCAATTGCAGGGACTTTAGTACCCTATTCTTCGAACACTGCAAGGTCTTCAATACCTTGACCTTAAAAAATCGCAGGGTCTTCAATACCCTGACCCTCGAAATCATTAAGGGTTTCTATGTCTGGTTTGCTAAAATTATCAATACCCTCTACATGTTGTTCCTCTTCGTTCTCTTCTGTTTGCACTTCACTAGTATGCGGTGTCGACGTTGTCTTCTTGCTCTTTAGCCTGTTGAAAAATGTTGACAACAGAATGTCATCTTTTGCATTCTCCTCATCTTCCATAGTGTTTTCCACTACGTATACAAGCAATGAGAGATTATGAACTGTTGGGGAACTTTGGAGTGTTTCATCGATTACGATTCGAGAACTCGACTGGTTCATTCCTTGGGCAATAGTTTTCCTCCTCATTGAGGTTCTAGTCTTCCTCTTCTTTGTCATGGGTGGAGTGTTCTCAACGGTCCTCTTCTTTTCTTGCATTGGTGAACTTTTACCTTGCCACTTGGTAGGAGACAATGTCCCCACCTTTCTATTCTTACCTATACTGGTGCTAGCATATTCTTCTGCACCCCTTGCTCAAAATTCTTTCAGAAATGCTTCCCACATTATCCCCTTTTCTTCTAACTTTTTCTTGACCAGTATTGTAATAAGCCCATGATGGCAGAGCTTCTTTGCAACCTGGATTTCACTACTACTCTGCACGTTTTTCACCATCTTCTGAAGGCTTTTGAGTAAGAAGTGAGGGAAATTAATCAAGTTTCCTGCCTCGAAATGCAACAACAATCGGAGGTAGTATACAAATTCCAAGGTATAGTGTCCTTCTCCGGTTGCAAAATTCTGCAATATAAACAGTAAATCTTGCCACTTCCCGACCATGGCAATCTGTGGAAGTCCCTTTCTCCAATCGACCTTAATTTTATTATCGACCACAAACCAGTGCCAATGCTTCTTCACAAGCCACTCTTTTTAAAACTAGTGCTCCCCTGTAAGTAGCAAGCCTGTGGCTTGCGCGAAAAACTCCTATGTAAATTTGAATTTTAAGGACCCGACTCCGACTCGGCCTTCTTTGAACGTCCTTGCAAACTCTAATGCCACTACCATGTCGAACTCATCAAACTTCTGCAAAAATGGTAGGAACCTAGATTCTTGCAATAGTGCAAGATTGTTCCTGTACTTGGCAGTTTGTTAAATTTCCTACAAAGACAAAAGTTCCTTCCTCACAGGCGCCATTTCAAACCACACTCTACTTCACTCTGTTCACACCCTTCAAGGAATTTCTGAGTGACTCCAACGTTCACCAAGAGTTTTACGCTGGAGGTTCATTGCCCTCCATCTTTTCAGACCCACTCACCTAGATATGATGGAATGACCCCCCACATCAGATATTGATTCATGTCAGCCTGCTATGGGTGAATTGTGATGATTAGATGCAATGACAGTATAGGCAGTGGTGGCACAACAACTATGATGATTGGATTGCAGGTAAGCTAATAATGGTTGGGTAGTGCGGAATCATTTCAAGGAGGGTGTGCAGGTTATCAGATAGTAGTACCATCCCGCAGTCAGTGTCATAATTCAATCAAGCATACTTCAACATTTATTAAAAATATTAGATTCTAAACCTTACACACCTTGCACTTTAAAGATTTGTTCCTAGATTAGTAAATAATGAAACAAAGCATCAATTAAAACATGGAATGAGATAACATATTAACATATGTGTAGGGAAGTATAGGCCCATAAATATCCCTGATAAACTACTCTAGGACTATGTAAATTTCTTTCACAGTCAACTGTGTTTCTGCACTAAACCTGCTTGTGCTGTGCTTGCACCAGAGACTTTTACCAAATAGAGAATCTGATAGGATGTTCTTCTATAGCAGGACTTAAAAAATTTGCCTTGTTATACAAGAGAAATGTATTCACCATCCTTTTGTGTTTCTTGAACATGCCTTCTGAATTGACTGCATCAAATTCTGCAATCAATTTATGAGGAAATAAAGAAGTGGGAAAGGGGTAAAAAATTTAGAATGGGAAGGAATATTACAACAGGAATTTTAGAAACAATATCACCAAGAGGGATAAATGAAATAGGATGTGGGAAAAAAAAAGGGAAAAGAGGGATTTTATGAAATCGGGTAAGGGTAATTTCTTAGAAGAAAGAGGAAGGTAATTCATTGGGGAATTTAGAAAAGAAATAGTGGGAAATTTCGAAATGGGAAATATAAGAAAGACAATATTTTTACCTTGAAATCTGCCTGCATTGGTGTAGGAAAAATAACTGCAGCGACAAGTAAGCATTTACTTGGATAGAAATGTCCATGCTAGCTACCCCAAACTTGGGTAAGTGATCGATTTCGTGAACCTGCTTCTTCTTGGTGGAAACCAATAGATCTAAAAATCAAGTAACAATCCCTTTTTATTATAATTTCGATCTTCTTTCCAGCATGTCGATTTCAGGTCAATCCTTCTACAATCATGTCAGTCAACTAATTTTCATAATTACAAGAATTTTCTTCTTTTTATACTTTTTATTTTTGTCATT
>APFE030999557.1:82475-102404 GCA_000404065.3 Pinus taeda
ATTCTTCAACAGGTTGGTGTTAACACCTACCAACTCCTTTTCAAATGGTTGTTGGACTTGCTGCATAAAATCTCCTTTAGTAAGGGGCTAAAAATATGCCTTTAGTCTATGCCCATTTACCAGGAACACATAACTTCGTCCATGAATAGTTTTGATTTCTATCGCTCCATTTTCGAACACTTTGACCACTTCATAGGGTCCCATCCAGCGTGTATGGAATTTTCCTTAAAAATGCCTAAATCTTGAATCATAAAGGAGTACCCAATCACCTGGTTGGAACTGCTTCTTCTGAATGGATTTGTCATGCCACTTCTTGTGCTGTTGCTGAACCAAGATGTTTTGTTGAACAACATCCCTTCGGATTTCATCTAACTCATTTAATTGTAGAAGGCACTACTGCTGTGCTTTAGAGAGATCTAGTCCCAATTGGACTGCAGTCGTGAAAGTCTTGATTTGGAATTCTATCAGCAAAAGGACTTGTTTCCCATACACCAGCTCATATGGTGTGTGTCCTGTGTTGTTTTTCCAAGTGGTTCCGTAGGCCCATAATGCTTTCGATAATTTGTCAGCCCAATTATTTTTGTGCATGTTTACCGTCTTGTGAGGATGGACTCAATCACCTTATTCGTGGACTCCACCTGACCATTTGCTTGTGGATGATACAATGCAGATTTCCTATGCTATATTCTGTACTGCTCCATCACACCCTGTACCAGATTACAAATAAACTGCGATCCATTGTCAGAAACAATTTCTCTAGGCACACCAAATCTAGTAAATGTTTTAGTAAAAATAAAATCAATAAAAACTCTTTTAGTAGCAAAAGAAATAGCTTTAGCTTCTACCCATTTAGTAACAAAATCTGTACAAACCAAATATTCTTTTTATTTGATGATGTAGGATTTATTGGTCCTACGAAATCAATGGCCCATTTTTCAAAAGGCTCAATCATAACCTGAGGACATAGAGGAATTTCATTGGTTTGAGAGTGGATTTATTGACTTCTCTATAGTCAATACAAATGCACCATCTCACATATTTCTTCGGGATTAATACTAATGGAGAGACCCATTGGCTGTCAGAAATGGGATAGATAAATCGACATCTAAGATTTTTTGCAATTCTTCTTTTACAATGTCTCTTAGAGCTGGGTTAATTCGCCTTTGGGGTTGTCAGACATGTCAGGATCCATATTGAATATAGATATCGTGTGTACAAGCTTCAGGAGGGATGCCTCTCATATCTTCATAACCCAATGCAAAGGCATTAAGATTGTTTTGCAACAAATTCACAAGCTGCTCTTGCCGAGAAGGATCCAAGTCTGAACTGATATACAAGGATTTACTTGGACTAATCTCAACAAGAGTAGTATCAGTCTTAAGAGTACATAAGGGTGTCACTAGAGATGGTGATGGTGGGGGTAGAGATTCATATCCTTCCTGAAAATATAGACTACAAATTTGACTCAATGACTCAAAATTAGGCATGGTGTCTAGATTGTCTAGGAAGTCTTGATCTCTCCCTCGTGTGAGGACTCAGCGTTCTGATGTATCAAGGAAACACACTAAGTCTCCTCATCACTACTGTAGTCTAACCATAAAGTGTGTCGGAGCTCTTGAATAGATCTAGCAGGTGGATATAGGGTGACTTTCTTTCTGGAATCTCCATGGGAAATATACATATCACCATAACGACATCTGTTATAAGCATCGACTGTAGCAAGCCATGGTCATCCCAACATCAAGGGATTCCCTCCCACAACGTTCTTTGGCTGAAGCACACTGAAATCTACAGGATATTCCCAAGAATCTAAGGAGACAACCACATCATCCAATACTCCTTCCGACTTGATTTTAGATCTATCTGCCAGTTCAAGCACAATGGCAATAAGATGAATATGGACCAATCCAATTTGATCCATGGTTTGCTTGGTCATAACATTAATGGCTACCGCTAGGTCTATAAGTACATTCGAGACAAGAACATCATCTATCAGAACAGAGACAATAGGGTTTCTGGGGTCGATATATTTTTCCATGTGCATACATCACGTCATTAACTCAAATGCTCTACCAACAAATTGAATTGTTTGGGGTTCCAATATTCTCATTCCTAGCTTCTTGAGACAGAGTTCCCTAATGATTTTTGTAAAAATGAGGATCTCTTTGATAGCTTGGAGCAAAGGTATCCTTATGAAAATGTTCCTAAGCTTGGAAGCCAAGCTAGACTCAAGAATGGGGTCTTTCTTCTCCACCACTAATCTCTCTGGATAGGGAGGCCGGTTTGAAGAAGATGACAAGGTCTCAGAATGTACAGGTATAGGCTGAATTGTGTCATCTTTTTCAGAATTGTCAGGAGTTTCCTCCTCTCCTTTCTCATTGATAATCACCATGGGCTTCTTTTGATTCTCGAAGGTTACTACCTTCCCTGATCTCAATTGGAGATCATTGACTCCAACTGGCATAGTCTGAAATCTAGATGAAGAAAGCAGGGTCATATAATGTATCATTTGTACTGCTTCATTATTGGGGTTGGGTAAAGGTTGAGTAGGCAGTTGAGAAGGTCGAAACAATGGAGGTAATGGTAATGGTGGCATAAGTTGACTCTGCTGAGGAAATGATGGTTTAGGCATTGGGTAAGGTGCATATCTAGGAGAGTATGATTGCATAGGTGCATGATAGGAATTATGTGAATGATGTGAATGGTTTGGCCCCCTCCATCCTTGTTGCCAAGATTGGGGGGTTGTCCATATTGATATTGATTCCCCTGCTGCCAATAATGAGAGTGACCAGTGTGAGGATAGGAATATGAATGTGCATTATAACCAAAAAATGTGGTGGAGATTTAGGAACCATACTTGCACTTACCTGAGGCCAATTCCTTCTTGCTCCCATAGCATGCAATGATTCAACTTCAGTTTGTCCCCCTTCCAATATAACTTTCAGCCCAGGTATAGAGGGGCATTTATCTGTAGCATGGTTGTGTACACAAATTGCACATTTATTAGCTTCTTTAATATCTAGAGGACATTCTCTTAAAGGATGCTTTCTTCTACATTTAGGACAAAAAATAGACAATATCTCTTGCTCTTCTACAAGTTTCTGCTGAAAATTCAAAGAGTCAATTTGTTTACTAACAATATTCATTATTTCAATTTTCATATTGTCCATTTTGTTTTCTAATCCAATAATCATAGCATCAACAAATTCAATTTTTCTATTTTTAGTATGAATTCCTTTACTGGATCTATATTGATTCCTCGAGAATTTCCTGCACAAGTCACAGATCTGATCAAAAATATTTTGAGCAATATCCCCTTGTCCTAACATATTTAAATTATTTCTAGCATCATCAATGCGCCCACATAAGGGAAAGGTTCTAATGGTACTTAGATCAAATTTGTGCTTTGACCTTTGAAGGATATACATGAACCTCTCCAGGTAGTCCTCTAAAGTCCCATCATCATTTTGCACAATCGTAAAGATTTCATCTTGAATATCTCTAGTTTTACAATATTCCTGATATTTTGATAAGAGCACTCTTGCTCCCAAGAAGATATAGTGTTTCCTCCTAGTCCCATGAACCAGCGAAGTGTTGCGTCCTTGAGGGTTGTAGGAAACAACTTTAGCTTCTGGGCATCAGACGAATAATCATAACTCCTACACAAAATATCAAACTCAAATAAGAAAGAGTCTGGGTATTCATGTACCTTACCATAAAAATGAGGAAGAGTTGACGGTGAATTTTTTTTCATTTGTACATGTGTATCAAGATCCATAATCAGGAATCTGAAAGTGGATTGTTCCTCATTTACCTGATTTTCACTGCTTCCTTTTGCATGGTCTTCCATATATTCCATTATTTTTCTTCCAAATAAAACTCTCTTAACAGGATGAGAAGGCTGACTATGGATTCCAACAGTTCCCTTCTTCCCCTTTATGGGCTATGTCACACCTGAACCACTACCACCAGGGCCTAGGTAGACTGTGCTGGCGTGATGAGTCTGAGTTTGGTTGGACTTTATACCTGCAAAAGAAGGCTCAATGTGAGTTTTGATTTCAGATTTTTCAGTATTTCTTTGGCCCCCTAGTGGGCTTCGGACCCCTACCTCTTTTAGGCATTCATCTCAAAAAATGACAAAATGATATTAAAAAAAAAACTGCAAGTTTCAAAAAAATAAATCGGCACCTATAAATTCCTTCAAACAATAGAAGCACACTGCAGAAAAAATTAATAGCAGACTTACCCCTATTGCAAAAAAAATGAAAATTATTACCAATTCAAATCGCCTCTCCAGAAATGACGCCAAAATGTTGGGTGGAAGAATTGTGCTTGAGAAAACTTCTCAACACTTAATTGTCAACCCGAGGGTTTCGTAAAATTAGAGACAAAGCATAGGCAATCCTAGAAATGGTATGAGCTTTTCCTATCTCTAATCCTACTTCTTAAATGAAATTCTTTGTACAATCAGACATAAAACAATTGGAAAGGTAATTAACACCGAAGAAACTCTAGTGCTGGAATGTAAAAGACAATTTGCATGTAAATCGAGTAAAGCAATTCCACACAATGGAAACAATCTTAAATTCTGAAATGAAATGTTATGTTTGTCTTTAGATGGATGGCTAACATTCTGACAAGTAGGCCCTTGCACAATTATGTCTTCCTTCTGATCTTCCTTCCACACAAAGAACCTATCCTTGTACTGCTACAATATGCTTGCACTAGTGCAGGTACAATATCTCTGTACAAAAGTATATGTTACCTCCCTTACTGAAGACTTATGTCTTAGTGAAGGTGCTCTAAGCCTAAGGGCTTAGAGCACTCTATTTCTGTGACAAGAGACCAACTCTTGCACCAAAGCAGAGCTTCCTTCACTTAGTTTCCAAATTACTTTCGAAAAGACTGAAATATGTGTTGGAAAAGAATTGCAACTGTAAATGAAATTCTGAAGTAAATTATCTGTGAAAAAGAAAATGTGTCAATTCATTAAACCTTGTAAGGCAAATAAACTTCATGAGATAAAAGCATTTCAAAAGAATCAAACAATAGTCTAAGTGTTTTTCATGTGTTATCTAACTTTATTAATCCATTCAAAGATGCTTATGTTCTCTTCAAGTATAATATGTTTATGATTATTTTTATGGAACTGCTTCCAGATCCTCTTAAAGATGTACTTTTAATACCAAAGACAATTACTAAATTAATGATTCATTCACTTGCGTAATAACTGGAAACAATACGCAGAGAAGTGATTCACTATTCGCTGCAAAGGAATGATTAAACCAAAGTGCAGACAACAACATGCATTGGGGCAAGAAAGAGTCCTCTGCACGATTCGATCAAAACGAGTTAAAATTTAGATTGAGAATAAAAGAAATGCAAGAAAGATATCTCATAAACAAAATAAACACAACTAACTCTCAAACCACAGATCTGTTTCACACGTTAGCTACAAAGGATATTTTAAATCAGAACTTGAAAGATAAAGATTAAAACTATAACATCACACAACTGCAAATAAAATATCCACACCTTTTTTCTGAGTAACGAAAGTGAGAGGGGTAAATGAGCTGGCTTAGCTGGGCCCTAGCCAACTAGCTCGTTCCCCTTCTAAGGAGCGGAAAATCTCGTCACTTCGAAAGATACATCAAAGATAAACTAGACATTGTGTATGCAAATCATGACAATTCTCTTGTATTACTTGATTCAGAAGATGTACATGACAGAGCAGTCCAGCCCCAGAGCTGAGGCGATAACCGGATTACATAAACAAAATTACAATCGATGGTTCTCTACTTACTAGCCTTCTCCTACCTATATCTATATCATATATATCATTTTGGCTCTAGTTGTTTTCACTAATTACAGACATTTCTTGTTCATGCCTTTTGGTCGAACAAACTTAGAAACCGAAATTACAAACTTAGCCAACAGTTATAATACACATGAATCGACCATAACCTAACTTTGGAAAATATTCCCTGATTGCGCACCACCCGTTATCCTGCTTCAGTTCATCAACAGCTAAACTCAGAGTTAAGGATCGAGGCCCGTCTTCATGGAAGATTTGGCTTCTCCGAAATCTCAGACAATGCTCGTCGCGGTGTAGGAATCTACCTGCACTAGTCATACTTATTCATAATTAATACTAAGTTTCATGATTACTCTAGGAAATTAATATGAGTTACAAGAGATATGTAAATAGCATGAAATCCATATAAAATGATTAATAAAGTTCTGAAATAAATCTTAATATAAAATATGAGCATGTGCAGGAATGGGTAACTATATTTTACTAGTGTAGGAAGGAAGGGTAATTTATTGAGATAAAATAGAGGTTGATTTTCATGGAAATGGGGTAGAAAAGAGGGCAATTTAGGATACCAAAACTTAGTTAAAAATACCTGAGTTTCTTCATCACCAAAAAATTAATCTATTGTTATTGAGTCTCTTCTTTATCTTCCTAAAAATTTTGTTGATGAGGAAGATAAAGAAGAGACTTAATAACAATAGATTAATTGTTTTGATGATGAAGAAACTCATGTATTTTTAACTAAGGAAGATAATGACAGATCTGTTGAATGTTTAGAAGAAATGGATAGTAATCAACTGATGTTTTACTCATAGATATATTAGCAGTATAATAATGTTGTTTTTCATTTCTAGACACAATATAAACCTCATCCAATGAAAGCTGGAATTGAGTAGAAACAGACCAAGCCCAAGAAAATAGATGAACCTAAGAAAAAAGTTGAGTCAAAGAAGGATACATCTAAGAAGGGTGATGAAGGCAGAAAATAAGGAAATGTGAATGAGTTGGAAAAAGTTCAGTCTCCTTTCAGTTTGGAGAATGAGATAGGAAAAGTTAATATCTCCATTCCTTTCACTGAGCTGTTAAATAATGAGAAGTATAGGAAACAAATATTTAGAATGGTAAAGTGTTCAAAGACTGACAAGATAAATATTAATTGAAAATAATCTCACGATATAAATGATGATGCTCTTGATTTTGTATTTGGTCCTCATGTGGCTAATGTAAACGATGATGTGCCCCCCATTTATGTCAGTTTCAACATCCATGATATGGTTCTACATAATGTAATGCTTAATTCAGGGGCTTCACACAATTTCATGCCCAATATTTTTATGGATAATTTAGGGTTGGATATCACTAGACCCTATAATGATATGCTTTCATTTGATTGTAGAAAGGTACAATATTTATAGTTGATCAAGGATTTGGTTGTAAACTTGACTCAAATCCCAACAAAAGTATTGTGACGAATGTTTTGGTGGCATATATACCACCAAGGTTAGGAATGTTACTTTCTCATTCTTGGTGAACCAAAGTGGGTGGTACTTTGAAAATGGATATGTCTTATGCCTCCATTCCTATTTTTAGAGAAACAAGGAGACTCTACAGAGAGGTTCAAATGAAATATGTGGTAAGTAGTAAGGCTGAACCAAAAAATCATCCTATTTATGTTGTAGATACTGATTTAGGCTCAATAATTTTTTGTAATGACTTGAACTTAGAGGAAGAAAATCAATAGCTACTAGAAGAGAGAATTTAGACAAAAATTGAACAAGTGGACGACATAGATGAGACATGGAGCATCATTTTGATGGGCCTGCTTGCAAATAGGGATCAGGATATGAAGGTAGTCAAGTGTATTCTTTCAAGTTATATTTTGGATGTTCTAATAATGTATTTGAAAATGGGGCTTTAGGCATTGGTTTGAACATACTCAAGAAGGAAAGAGATAAAATGATTCATACTGAGGGATCAGAGCTTAGTATAAATAAGGTTAAAGGTTTATATCAGACAAAGCACCCAAGGATGAGACAAAAATGAATCTTGGGATTTCTTTGATAATTTCTTTATTGAGCACAAAATTTCAGTGGTTTCGAGACAAGAAAATTACATTGTTGATTCATTGGCTAGTACATAAAGTATGTTCAAAATCCCTATTTACCCGAATAAAAAGCATCAAATAGAGATGAGATACAAACCTTCCATTCCAAACAACATAAAGCACTAACAGGTCTCCAAATATGATCAATAATTAAAAAGAAATTTGGAAATGACTCATGAGTTTGCCAATAGTCCTATCGATGAATACATATATTTAGATAATCAGGCTGATAGAGATGACTTTGGAAATGTTATAGGAGATCAGAAAGTAATCCAACTAAGAAATAATTTCTTGCGTAATGGGTTAGTTCCTTTAGAGAATTTATTTGACAACAATGATGTGGTTGTTAAATTAAAATTGAAGCTTGATAATAATGAATTGCAGGATTGCAATTTAGGCAAGTAAAAGAACCAAAACTTGTCAAAATTTCAAATTCTTTAAATGAGGAGCAGAGGGAGAAATATGTTGATTTATTGAAAGAGTTTTCTAATGTCTTTGCATAGAAGTATGAATATTTAAGGGTCTACGATAGAAGTATAATTCATCACACTATACCCTTAAAAGAAAATGAAAAGCCTTTCAAGCATAAATTGAGGAGAATAAATCCTATTCTATTGCCATTAATAGAGAAAGAGGTGAAAAAGTTACTGGATGAAAATATTATAATTTCTTTGAGGTTTTCAAAATGGGCCCCTAATCTTGTACAAGTAAGGAAAAAGAATGGGAAGAGTCGATTGTGTGTGGATTTCATAAATCTAAACAAAGTGTCATTAAAGGATAATTACCCATTTACTAAGATGGAGCACATTTTGCAAAGTGTAGTTGGATCAGAGAGGATTCTAATGCTATATTGTTTCTCAGGGTACAATCAGTGCATCCTGAAGACCAAGAAAAGACAACCTTCACTACACCATGGGGAATGTTCATTTATTTCAAAATGCCTTTTGGATTAATGAACATAGATGCCACATTTCAAAGGGCCATGGACATAGCCTTTCAAGGAGGGAGGAATAATTTTTTGATAGTCTATTTGGATGATATCACAATATATTCAATATCTGATTAAGAGAATTTAAAACATCTAAGGAATGTGTTTTTGAAATGCAAACAATTTGGTATTTCACTGAACCCCGAAAAATCACATTTTTTTATGAAAGAGGGTAAGGTTTTGGGCCATATAATATCTAAGTATGGAATCAAAATTGATCCAAAGAGAGTTGAAGAAATTCAGAAACTTGAGTTACCTAGAAGTAAAATGGAAGTGCAGTCATTCCTAGGATGAGTAAATTTTCTACGGAGATTCATTCCAAACTTTGTTGAAATTTTAAGGGTAATTAACAACATGTTGAGGAAAATCAGTGAAGTCAAATGGAAAATTCTAGCCAAGAATGATTTTGAATCAATCAAAACAGCAATCACTAAAGCCCCTCATCTTATCAGCCTAGAATTCTCAAAATATTTCCTAGTCTTTTCATTTGCTTCAGAACATACTATTTAACAGGACTTATTGCAAAAAAATAGGAAAATCAGGAGCAACCCATCTCATTTTTTGGAAAGACTTTGAGAGATGAAGAGCTCAAATACAACGTTATGGAAAACAAGCCTTTGCATTGGTTAAAGAACTTAAATATTTCAAGGTTTATGTTCTACACTCTCATATAACATCATTTATTCCAAATGTTGTTGTAAAAGACATCATGAGTCATCCTGACATAGATGTTAAAAGAGGCAAGTGGAATGAAAGATTATTGGAGTATGACCTAGATATTAAATCAACAAAATTAATTAAAGGTCAAGGTATTAAAAAACTAATGACTTAAACTAATTGTGACACTTTGGCCATAATTTTTTTCGCAATATTTTCCAATGATTTAGAAGAAAGAATGGTTCTTAAAGTATTTGACGAGCTTAGAAATTCCCCCCGGTATAGTGACATAATCTATGTCCAAATTTTGGAAGCCCCGCCAGGGATGGATAAAACTAGAGCACAGTATTTGAAGTTGAAAAGTGCCAAGTTTTGTTGTATTGATGGGTACTTGTTTTGGAAAGATCCAATAGGGATCCTTTTGAATTGTCTCATTGAAGATGAAGCAAAATGGGTGGTATAATAAATTCATCAAGTAGTGTGTGGAGGGCATCACTACTGGAAAGCCACAATAATGGTAGAAGTGTCCTCAAACACGTAATTTTATTAATCAGAAAAAAAATTACATATTTGATTTTGCAAGAGTTTACACCCGAACAACCAAAACACTCTTGCAATGAGCTATTTATAAGCTCCATGTCCTAACTACCTCTAATTATGGATCACTCATTAATTAACAAGTTTCTATTTACAATCAATATTATTAAAAACAACTAGCTAACAAATCTCCTAAAATAGAACCTAAGATACGACACTTTTGGAGAATCATATCTTGTTACAACAATACACTAATTCTAAATGTCTCCTTTAAATAATTAAACATTCTAGAATAATAATTATTAATTTAATATCTTAAATTAATAATTAGTTTATTCCAATTTATAACCTATGATAATATTGTATTTTTGGATCATCTAGCATTCCCCCCATGATCCAAAGATACATTACAAGAGATACCAACTTCATCTCTGAACTTAGTAAATTTTATTATACCAAGTGGTTTTGTGAAATGTCGGAGATCTGATCTTCAGAAGGACAATAAACTGGCTTGAGGATATCTTTGGCAATCAGATATCTGATATGATGATACTTGGTGTCCACATGCTTTGTCTTTGAATGAAAAAATGGGTTCTTGGCAAGTTTGATGGTTGACTCGCTGTCAATGAATAATGATGTAGCTTCTGCCTAAGAAATGCCCAAGTCCTGCAAAATTCGGCGCAGCCAAACAATTTCACATGCTGCTTCCCATGATGAAATGTACTCTGCTTCTCTGGAAGAAGTAGCCACTATAGCTTGTTTCTTACAACTCCAAGATACTATTGCTGACCCCATGTTCATTAAATAACCTAATGTTGATGCTTGATCATCAATAGTACAAAAATTTTAGTCTTTGTGTAAAGAAGACCAAAATATTTTGTTCCTTGGATATATCGAAGAACTCTTTTGGCTGCATTCTAGTGGCTGTCTCACGGTTCCTACATAAAACGTGAAAGAATACTGACTGCATAAGATAGATCAGGACGAGTATTTGTCAAATAATTCAAGCTGCCAATCAATTGTCTGTAAGTTGTACTATCCACCTTTCCCCCCCTTCAAATTTTGAAAGTTTTAGGTTTTGCTCCATGGGGGTGAGAACGAGCTTGCAATCCTGCATGCCAAATCGCTGAAGAACCTATGCTGCATACTTACTCTGAGAAATTAAAATATGATGTGAACATTGGAATACTTCAGCTCCATGATAGTAGTGAAGTAAGCCCAAATTTGTCATCTTAAAACCTGCATGTAACTACTTTTTCACCTGGGCAATATGATCATCATGGTTGCTAGTAATGCTCAAATCATCTACATACATAACAAGAATTACCAGATATTTTCCTTGTTGTCGCACATACAAAGTATCATCAGATTCACTTTTTTGAAAACCAACTTTCTTAAGGTATTCATCCATCTTTGCATACCAAGCTCAGGGAGCTTGTTTTAATCCATACAAAGCCTTGATCAATTTTCAGACTTTATGTTCTTGTCCTTCAATTTCAAAACCTGGCGGTTGGGTCATATACACTTCTTCCTGTAAATCCCCATTGAGAAAAGTGCTTTTCACATCCATTTGATGAACTTTCCATGCTTTCTGAGCGGCCAATGCAAGTGTTAATCGGATGGTGTTCCATTTAGCCATAGGAGAAAAAGTTTCCTCATAATCAATGCCTTCCTGCTACGCAAAAACTTTTGCGACAAGTCATGCTTTATAGTTTTCAAGTTCTCCCTTTTGATTATACTTAATCCTATAAACCCATTTGCATCCTATGGGTTTAACATTTTGTGGACAATCAACAAGTTTCCAAGTGTTGTTATCAATGACTGCTTGATATTCTTCAACCATAGCCTGTTGCCATTCTTTATGTTTTACTGCTTCTTTGTATGTGGAAGGTTCAATAAAATCATTTTCCAACAAGGCAAAATTGCCTTCACTTCTATGTGCCCTTCTAGCGCCTGTTTTATTCTACTCATCAGGCTTTACATCTTTCAAAAGTTGAACTGCCCATTTCGGTAGTTGGTTCTCACTTGTTTGTGCTTCTGAAAAGTCTCCATCCTTGTAAAGAGGATTAATATAAAATGATGTTCTTCATTCAGGTGAAGAGTCTGGAGAATCACTGTCAGAAGAACTGCTACTGCTTGGAGATGCAGATGAACTGCTAGAAGACCCAGATGATGATGTTGATGTAGATGGACTGGATGGCTCATCTTTAGAGGAAGGAAAATCAAGTTCATACCAATTTGGTGAAGTTGGTTCACTTTGCAGTTTTCCATTTCTTTTACTACCCTTAGTTTCTAACTTGTGAAGAAGATTTTTGATTTCTTCAGCACTCTTACTCTGTTTCATCAAAAATGACATCCCTACTCACAATGAATTTTCCATTGGTCAAAAGTTGATATCCTTTCTTCTCATCAGAATAGCCAATCATTGTGCATTTTAAACTTCTTGAGTCAAGCTTAGTTTGTTTTTGTTTCAGAACTAAGGCATAACATACTGATCCAAAAACTCTAAGATGTTTAACTCGAGGTTTGAAACCAAACCAAGCTTCATAAGGTGCGATTCAGTCTAAAGAAGCAGTTGGAGATCTGTTTCTTAAGTAGACAGTTGTATGGATTGATTCTGCCCAATATGTTGGACTTAACCACTTGAAAGTTAACATGGATCTCGCCATTCCTAACAAAGTGCGATTCATTCTTTCGACTACTCCATTTTTCTGTGGAATGTAAACATTAGTAAGATTTTATCTTATGCCATTTTCACTGCAATAAGTTTTGAATTCATTTGAAGTGAATTCTCCCCCATTATCTATCCTGAGAGTGCCTATATTTTCTTTGTCTTCATTTTCAACAAGTTAGCGAAAAATTTTAAACTTCTCAAATGCTTCTGACTTGTTCTTCAAAAAGTAAACCCAAGTCATTCTACTGAAATCATCAATGAATAGTAAGAAATATTTGCAACCACCAAATGAAGTTTGTAGTGGTTCACAAACATCATTGTGAACTAGTTGTAGCCACCTGTTTGCATGCCAAGAGCTTGTTGGAAAACTTTCTCGACTTTGTTTTCCATAAATGCAAGCTTCACATTTTTCGTTTTCCCTTTTGAAAGTGGGAAGTCCTTTAACCATTCTTTGTTTTTGCAGTTGAGAAATACTCCCAAAATTCAAATGTCCATATCTTACATGCCATAGTCTTACAGGTGAAATACATGTAGTCACTACCCCTACAAAATCAGAATGCCTTGGAATAACTGTCCATTTCATATGTAACAGTTTTCCATCTTCATAACCTTTCATGACAGTTTTCAAGCTCTGTTTGACTGAATTAATCTTGACTAAACCATCTTCCATAATCACCTGATGTCCAGCTTGTCGAATCGTGACTAAAGAGAGCAAATTTTTCTTAAAAGTTGGTACATACCATACATTTGAAATAATTTTTTTTCCAATGCCAGGGAGAAAAACGTTAACTGCTCCTTTTCCATAAGGAGTATGTTTTGTATCATCAGTAAGAAAAATGGAATTAAGTTGGCAATCTTGAAAATTCCAAAAAAAATCACGTCAACAAGTCATGTGCTGAGTTGCCCTGGAATCCAGGATCTAGGCTTCTTCATAATCACTTCTAAGATGGGATGAAAATTATGATGTTGGCGAGGAGGTAAAAACATATTCTGAGTTATCATCATCTTGATCATTTGCAAATTGCGTTGAGTGCTGCTGAAACTTGGAAATTTTATTAAGAGATGTTCGACAATCTTCAGCATAATGTCCAATTTTGTTACATCTTCGACACACAATTTGACTTAAGTCTCTTCCTCTTCTTGAAGATTGTCCTCTACCTCTGCTTTGAATTCTATGTTGAGATTGTCCTCTACCTTAATTATTATTTCCTTTCCCTTGAAAATTGCCTCTTCCTTGGTTGTTTCCTCTACCTTGAAAATTACTCCTTCCTTAATCGTTTCCTATATTAAAGTTGTTTCCACTGGTTTGGCTTCGACCTCAAATTTGGACATTAAGTGCTGCTTGATTCTGATTCCCTCTGCCTCTGCCTAAAGAACTGTCTGCTGATGATTTACTAGTGCTGGCTTCTATGAAAAAAACATCTTCACCAACTTTCTTCTTCTTCCCAAAGGTTTTATCATGTTGGGTCAACATTTCATAGAGCTCATCAAACTTTAGTTTCTTTAATTTCCCAGTTAATTGTAGAGTCTCCAAAAAATGCGTGTAGGAAGAAGGAAGTTGAGCAATTACAATTGTTAACATAAAACTATCATCTATTGTTGGAAAACTAGCATTAATGATTTCCTGCCTAATATTCTTAAGTCTTGAGATATATTCAAGAACATCACCTCCTTCAGTCAATTTTTGTTGCAACAATTTTAATTGTAGATCAACTTTTTTTGATTCAGGCTAAGTATCAAAGAGGTCTTTAAAAGTTTTCAAAGCAGACCATGCATCTGTAGCATTTTCTATATGGACATACATTTCATCATTGACAGAAGATTTAATAAGAGCTAAGGCTTTGGAATTCTTAACTTCCCATTTTGCTAGTGCAACTGCATCTGTGGGTTTATTTGGCTTAATATCTCCATCACATATACCCTGCCATAATTCATTGTAAATGAGAGTGCTTTCGATGAGACGGTGCCATGTTTTATAAGATTTTGTGCCTTCAAGTTTGTCGGAATCAGAAAACAAATTAATCAACTTTGACATTGTAGCGTCGAAGCTTCGCACCAAGAATCAGACTCAGAAGAAAAAAATATCAAGATGGGCAACACAACATGCAACACAACATGCAACACACCACGCAAAAAACACAATCTGTCGTGGCTTGGCCTTGACCCTCGTATAGTCGTTGAAGTAGGAGAATAATGACTGAGCTTTGCACTTGGCTCTAGTCAATTTCTCAAAAATTACAAGGTAACTTTCAAAATTTGACTGTTACAATGATGCTCTTGCAAAACTTGGTAAAAAAAAGTTACCCAAGTTACCCCCCCTCAAAGTAAAATTACTTTGAGTTACACTTATCCCTTCAAAAAAAATTACAATTGAAATCCCCTTATTACTCCAAAAATTTACAAATCACCTTATTACTCCACAAGATTCACAAAATTACAAACAACTAAAAAAAATACTTGCCACTCCATTAACATTACAAAATTAAAAAATATTTCTTATTTCTTCGCTTCTTCAAGCTTCAATTTAGCTATAAACTTTCAAATAAAAAACTCTTTAAGACGCTGAATTTTTTTGTTTCAGGTTGTCCTCCACGCTGGCTGCTAGCTAGCTCAGGCTAGCTTCTTGCTGGCTTAGGTTGGCTTCTGCTGGTAGGCTGGTTTCACTGCAAAAAAATCACCGCAGAGTCCCTTCGTGTCGACAGAGCTCAAAGGACACTAATCGTAATGGGCGATGTTGATGCTTCTGAGATTCTCAGGAACGTAAGGAAAGTTAGAAAATCTGTTGAACTTTGGCACTGGCAACATTTTTGCTTTTTCCTCGGACAAAAAAACTAGCCTTGGCAACTCCCCTACGTGCATTGGCTGCTACACTAACAACAATCTAAGAAACATATGCATGAAAATGTTTCGAAGATCTGGGTTGATCGTGTGAAATGAGCCTCTTCTCTAAAATGCAACGCAACAATTTAGGCCTGATATCAATTTCCAACTATATGGGAAAATGTCATCATTTTCCTCTTATGACATCCACCAAAAAGCAAAGCATGGTTTTGAAAATCAGAAGTGGTCAGTATATATTTGCATAACGACAATTCTCCCTCTTTTGGGAACAATCCAATCGGCCAATTTCATCGACAATTTTTACATTACGTGAGGCAATGAAAACGTCAGATTTTCAGATGATAACCAGACAGCGCATCTCATCTTGACCAACAACTCAGGTGCTGGATTTGGGTCGAAACACAATTATTTGTTTGGCAGCATCAACATGAACATATCGTTGGTGCCCGAATACTCTGCAGGAACAGGCGCTACATTTTATATGGCATCAGACACGAGCCCACCTTTTCACGATGAAGTCGACTTTGAATTTCTGGGGAACGTAAAAACAAAGGAATATATTCTGCAAACGAATGTTTTCACTAATGGAACTGGAAAAATGGAGCAGAGGAAATTTGTTTTTTTAAAGGGAAACCGATGAAAAAAAAGCAGTGATGATGACAACAGTGAGGATGAGCCGTCTGATGAGGGATCTGACAACAAAGAATCTGAAGAGGAGATAATTGTTCATAAGGTAAAAAAGAACCAACAACTAGCAAAATTACCAGATTCTTCACATTCTCGGATTGGGTGCAGGAGCACACAATGGATTTGCTTACAGCAACCTCCACAAAAAAGGATTCAACACTTTTGATAATAATTCAAAAAATTGCTTTTCAGATTTCAAAATCTAAAATCAATAAAATAATAAAATTTCTTCTCTTTTGAACAAAAACTTGACAAATTTCATACCAATCATTCGCTGAACAATTCAATGGAGTTTTCCAAAAAATTGTAGAGCTGGAATCTCCTCCTCACATCAACTGCAGCATTACTGGAGCCCTGATACCACAATAACGGTAGAAGTGTCCTCAGACACGTAATTTTATTAATTAGAAAAAAAACAATTACATATTTGATTTTGTAAGAGTTTACACCCGAACAACAAAAACACTCTTGCAATGAGCTATCTATAAGCTCAATGTCCTAACTACCTCTAATTATGGATCACTTATTAAATAACAAGTGTCCATTTACAATAAATGCTATTCAAAACAACTAGCTAACAAATCTCCTAAAATAGAGCCTAAGATATGACACTTTTGGAGAGTCATATCTTGTTACAACAATATACTAATTCTAAATGTCTCCATTAAATAATTAAACATTCTAAATATAATATTATTAATTTAATATCTTAAATTAATAATTATTTTATTCCAACTTTATAACCTATGATAATATTTTATTTTTGGATCATCTATTATACTGCTACCCATGGCCCTGCCACTGCCATTGTTGCATCTATATGGTAGCTCCCTCTACATCTGTGCTGCTGCTAGTCCATCCTCCCAGCACTGCATCCCCTCTCATCATGCTGCATTGTACTGCCCATAGCACTGCCACTACTAACTACTACACTGTAACTTAGTTACTAAGAAGTAACTAATCCACCCAACTCTGACATCCCTATCAGGCTAGAGACACTCCTGATGCTGAAGCTCCCTCTGTCGCTGACAAGTGCTCCCTCTATTGACCTTTGTGCTACTACAACAACTCCTTGCATCTCGCATTGTTGCCTCACATTGTCCCGGGACTCCTACACTATAGCACCCTCTGTCACTCCATCTGCATCCGTCTCTACCGACATCCGCCAGTCCTGCTACTTCTCTTTGGGGCTCCTATAGCAAGGTATAATCCAAGAGGTTGGGTACCTCAAGGATCCCGCCCCTCATCGTATGTAGTCTGTTTGACTACAGCTTGATGCCTCCCCACTTCCTATCAAGTGGCGCATGAGCACTCATGGCACAGTCATCATCTGTCTCCACTTCTTTTTCTGCCCTCACTGGCGCTACCTTGATCTTAGAAGCCTCTCCCTTGCTCTTCTTCCTAGGACACTGGTTCGCATAGTGACCCAATTCCCCACAATGGAATCATTTGACCTTGGAGAGGTCCTTCTTCTTTCTCTTCTCCTGCTTTCCCGCAGATGCGAGAGCCACATCTTCTTCTTCCTCCTTCTTGATTCTGACCCCTCTTCCACTACTCCCTGCCTTGGTCACCCTTCTGATCTCTTCTTGATGAAGAGGTGCCCACAGTTCTTCCCAATCTAGAAGGCTCGTCATGCCCAGTATGCTCTAGACAAATACCTCACAATCCTCTGAGACTGCATTCAATGCGGTCCTCACCATCAGTTCCTGATCCGGCGTGGCCCCTATGGAAGTTAGATGATCACGGATCTCCTTCAATCCACCAAGGAAGACATCTATCTTCTCTCCCTTCTGCATCTGGTATGACCGTAACTGATTTTCAAGTAACATATTCCTCTGCACGGAAGTATGTTGATACAATTTCTTTAGGCCTTCCCAAATCTCATTTGTCATCTCCTTCTCAGCAATATGCGGCACCACATGATCCTTGACCCCATCAAGGATGATGCACTTTGTCCTGGCCATTTCCTCCTCGTACTTCTCATTTTCAGCTGGGTCAAATGGGATCACTATCGTTTTCAAGGCGAAGTGCTTGATGTGATACCTGTCTAGAATGGACAAGATCCTGGCCTTCCAAACTACAAAGTTGGAAGCTCTGTCTAGCCTATCCTGATCTGTCAGCCCATTCACTTCCATCTTGCTGCTCTTCTTCTGACTCCTTTGAGTCTCTTTACTTCCCTCCTGGAAGTCCTTGGTTCGACTCCCTCTGAGTCTCGATTTCCTTTTTGGAAATCCCTCATCCTCGGTCTTGCCTTGTTAGGTATTGTCCTGACCACAGTACCCCACCAGCTTCGCTCCGCAAATTATCAGCAGCCTCCTATACCTCAACAACTTGAAGAACTGAGCCTCTAGGTTATGCGCA
Organism: Pinus taeda; assembly: GCA_000404065.3. NCBI lineage: Eukaryota > Viridiplantae > Streptophyta > Pinopsida > Pinales > Pinaceae > Pinus > Pinus taeda. The sequence goes on from APFE030999557.1 coordinate 101,140, forward strand.
ATCCTAGCACCAACAAAATATGCACCTCCTGGCCACAACGTCAATCCTTCCTGGCTGAGAAAGATGATCGGGCACTGTGTAGGTCAGGTTTGCTCCTCTCTTCCACTGCGTTGATCCTCCTCCTGGCTTGAACTGATGATGCAGGCACTCTGCGTCACCCCTTCCTTGCTGCTTTCTGCTAGGAACAACTTCTGTCACTTGGAACAACTGTTTTTTGCTGCTACTGCTACTGCTCTGCTCTGTTGATGCCTTCAGTTATGCTGTGATCTGACCCACGCTCTGATACCATGTTGGAATTTCTAAGTTTAACCCATTAGAAATTCTTCCTGTACTATCTGATTTATTTCTTCCTACTTGTTCAATTACTTAACAAGTTATTTACCATGTAAATGCTGAAAAATAAAAACAAGTACAGTATCAACACATACAGATCATCAACTGAAAGTAAACAAGCACACAAGTGACACAATTGTTTTTGGACTACTCTCCCTAGGAAAACCCAATGCGGGAAAAATGGTGCAGCTATTCAGAGGGTTTTATTATTATGCAGTTTCAGAATACAATCTGGGTGCCAGAAATGGCTCATCCAACAAAGAATGCCCTCGGAAGTAGTACCTCTTAGTCGGAGACAGATATTTCGGCTAAATCACCGGATGAATGATCCCACAACAACAATGTAGCTTGTGTTGCTCTGCGTCACTCTGATAGGGATTACGTCACCCGATCCAGCTCTCCAACTCCAGTTTGTCCCACAAAAAATCTCCTAGTGCTGCCTCTAGGTCCTACGCCGACCTCTCTAGCCCAGCGTCAGTCTCTCTGGCCCAGTGTCAGCCTCTCTGGGCTTTGCATCAGCCTCTAGAGCATCTGCGTCTAACACACTGGCCCTCTTTAGCTTTGCACAACTCCTGGATGCCTCTGCGTGGTCTCTAGCTGGCTCTACGTCAACCTCTCCGGACTTCTGTGCTGATCCTCCCGGTACTAACTCTACCTCTCTGCTATGTATTCACTGCCCCTCAGCTGCAACTTTGATCACTCACTCAATTTCCTCAACAAACCCTGCCCCAAAAAATTGAGTTCTTGATCTCTCTTAGTGTGTTCTCCAACTAACCCTCAAGCCTCCTCTTACACTTTTCTCGTTGGTCCATCAATAGCTAAGATTAAATCTCTAATCAATGGCTAAGATTAGATTTGGATTGATCCATGACTTTTGGACCCTTCTAACCCAGTTTTATATTAATACCCATTAATATTTTATTTTTCCTAAG